>SNQJ01S0082595.1:2059-13748 GCA_010110895.2 Picea sitchensis
TGTAATATATAATACACCCACAATGATATAAAATGCCCACAGTAATATATAAAATGCCCACAGTCATATATAAACGCCCACAATCATATAAAAATGCCCACATTAATATAAAAATGCCCACTGTAATACATAAACACCCACAGTGATACAAACATAGTCAGAAAATGTAGGAAACGGTAGGTAAAACGCAGGATTAAGTGGTCAAAATTTGTGTGGGTATCCTCCACAAAATTGCAGAGATATACAACAAAAAAAAATGCAGAGGAGGGTGTTGAATCGAGGGGGTTTCTTCCATTGAAACGCATGGAAATTCTAAAATAAAAATGTAGACAAAACAAACGTAAGGCACAGCTATAGATTGCATAGAAACAAGGAAGGTAGGCAACGTCGAGGTCATAAAATCTCTTTTATCCAATACCGACATGCAACAACAGAGTAAGAAGAAATATTTTTATAACTGTAACACCATTACAATCGCCGAGGAACATAAAGGAAAACCAATCAATCTGACGAGAACCCATGCAGAGTTAATCCAAGTAGTTTTCATCTCACAAGACAAGGTCAAATGTTGATAACAATAAGAGAGGGCTAAGGTCCTAGTACCTTCTATCATGCAAAATGAAAATCATACCGTTCCCTGATCGCCTGCTCCGGGTGACGTCCACGCGCTCTGTGTCGCTCTCACTCGTCGACCATTGAGACCTCACCGGTACCTACCAGCCAATGCCAGGGGTACTCTACTTCCCCCTTAGCCCCCCGATCCGCAAAGGGGCCACACACTATCCAGATGGTACGTCTAGCGCCAAGCTCGCCTCACAAGGCTGAGCTACCACTCCTATCCGAGCTAGGAAATCCCAACTCCTCACAAGTAAATCAGTCAATTCACTAATCCGGCAGTGTAAATTTACGCTAACAGCCGATCCCCCTTCTTCCTTCTCTTCCCTTTATTTTATAGAGTTTTATAACTTCCATCTTTCCCTAAATCTAATTTAATTTAAGTTTTAATAAAAATCTACTAAAAACTCTCCTTTGTACAAGTGTCATCCATCCCCCACGTTTCTCCATTAACTATTTTCATTAATTTATTAAATTGTCTTATTTCCCTCACCCACCTAGAGTTTCTCCTAAATTTACTCCTAGGTGTTCCTAGATTCCCTCACAGGTTTAAATACTTTCCCTAAAATGAAGTTGTTAATTTAGTTCAATTTAGAAGGTTCTTAATTGCAGATTCTTTACTAAGTTGACCTCGCCTTTTACCATAAGTTCCCCTCTTTCCCTTATTATGTTTCCTCCATTCCTTAGTTTCCTAATTTTTATTATTCCTCTTTTTCCCCTTTTTACTAGAGCCAAAATGGCAGTTGCGCAAATTAACCCCTTTTCCTTTTTATTAATAATTTAATATCTTTTACACTTTCACAAGTTAATTAATTAAATTCTTCTTTACCCCCTTTTTTTTCCACATATTTTATTTAAGTTCTTACTCTTTTCATTTTACCCAAAAATTCATGAAGTCCACAATTATTACTTAAGTGGTTTTTATTTTAAAATTTATTATTATTATTATTATTATTTTTAGAGAGATAATTTCTTATGGGTAGACAAAATTTTACCCTTAGCGAAGTTTTAGACTTAGGACTTAGATTCTAAACTAGGTGACATTTTATATAGGGAAGTTGTTTTAAAATTTCTTAATGAGATATTAGTCTTAGGGACATCTAGGTTTGTTCCTTTAACATCATCAACGTGACGTGCCCTTCAGGACGCACTACGTGCTCCAAGGGTGCCACTCGCCTCTAGTGTTTCTTTTGCGCGACATGTCCTTCAGGATGCACCTCGTGCTTCAAGGGTGCCACTAGCCTCTAGTGTTTCTTTTGTGCGATGTGCCCTTCAAGATGCACCACATGCTCCAAGGGTGCCACTCGCCTCTTGACTGATTGGTAGACATCAATAACCCCTGGAGTCAACACTCTGCCAGGTAAACTTGTGGGAGATTAAGGGCTTATAAGGAATAAGGCCCCTGCCTTATTGCATGCCCCTTAGAATCATCATGAGAGACTGTCGCAGTCTTCCCTCGTGGCATCATGGGTTCTCTCAAACTAGGTAATCGTTAACCTACAATTCGAGCCATGGCGGGAGTGCTAGTAGGCGGTGGAAGGGATGCTGTCCACACCTCTCCCTCAACCTCTCTAGTAGTCGTGTGCGGCCCCTTTACTCCATATGTGAGTCTGGTCAGCAAGCTTTCATCAGCCTGCATCATCAACAATCATGTCAGACATGTCTACATCATATCATCTAATCAAAGGTACTAAAATCATAGTAAAACAATCAAACCTCAATAGCACACTCCCTGACTCGATCTAGAGTCCAAGGGGTTTTTCATTAAATCTCACACATCCTCAAGGTATAAAACCATGCATACTTAGTAAAACTGAGTCAATAAAACGCCTTTCTAGGTCAACGCATTAAACATCATATCATCTATCATAACACATAATCAAGGACAATGTTTTAATATCATAATAGTGGATCACTTGCGAGAAAGTGTCCTCAAGAATAAGTTTTCTCGATTATGTGCCGGAGCGGGATGTTACATACCCCCTCTTGCTCTAAACTTCATCGGTTCATAGTATGTAAGTGCCAAAATAAAGCGTATCACAATATCAAAAGTCTATCCATCAGTGAATGGAAGCTGCTGGTGCATATCATATGTGTCCACCCAGGTCGTCAAGTGAGGATTCTAATTGTCCCACTAGACCTTGACACGATCTACTATTTGACGTCATAGATATCGAGTGTGATCTAAGATGTGGACGGCTCATGGTGAGCATCCCTCATTAGAATCCACCTACAGGGAACTCATGTCAATATCATGTGTGGGATCACTAATATAATGTCTCAAAATAGATACATGAAAAACATTGTGCATACTCCTCAAAGAATCGAGGCAGGAGCTGGTCGATAGGCCAAGGGCCCTTTCTCCGCATAATCTTGAGATGGTCCCCACGAACCTTGGAGAGATTTTAGCTCCCTTTCAAAACTTAGTCAGTTTCTTATATGGACTTTAACCAGGAAGACTTCGATCGCCGACCTCATCTTCGATCGAATACGATCTTGTCATTGTTGGTTGTGGAGCTTGATTATCTTCTGATTTATCAGGTCTTTTACTTTCATCCATGGTTATACCCCATGATGTTACACCCCAGTATGTACACTCTTCCATGCAGGGGGAGTCTGAGGAGCCCTCTGCGAGATCCGAGGGGGCCTATCCCCACAGCTGGGAGTCACAGGGCAAGCAGGCCCCAGTGAGGGTTCGGGGGCAAAGCCCAGAAGAAAAAAATGCCTTATAAAGTATATTGTAAAATTCATTGTAAATGCGGACCGTTCATTATAAGGTGTGAGATCCTAACGATGAGATTATGGTTTTTTTTCCCTAAAGGCAACCCTCTTTTATGAGGAAATGTGTTAAACTGATTGATGGTGAATATTGTGAGAGCGAGAGAGCGTGAGAGAAAGAGGAGAACCTAGCGAGTTTTATTTGGGTTGTATCCCTTCATTTCTTTGGATAATAATGATAAATGAAGGACTGGAAATTTCTTTGGTGGACATAGCCCACAGCAGGTGAACCAAGTAAATCTGTGTCTCTCTTGTATGTGTGTTTGTTCACATTTGTTTTATTTTATTTCTCAAGTGGTCCTATTTTCACAACAAGCGGTATCGAGCATA
This sequence comes from Picea sitchensis, assembly GCA_010110895.2. Classification (NCBI taxonomy): domain Eukaryota; kingdom Viridiplantae; phylum Streptophyta; class Pinopsida; order Pinales; family Pinaceae; genus Picea; species Picea sitchensis. The sequence continues at coordinate 5,783 of SNQJ01S0082595.1, forward strand.
AGGTAACTTGCGGGGAAAAAGAGGTTCAGTTGGTGAGACAATAATAGGAAGATGGAAAGTTTAGGACAGAAATTTAGACCAAAACACAATTATGGAATCTTGCAGAGATGGAAGTGTTATATCAGGAAAGGATCTATTTCTACCATGGCGGGTATCAAAGAAGTTGTGTATGAAGACGAAAGAATGGGAAGATTCTTAGTGAAAGGATCTACAGAACGTCTGGTGACAGCAGCGTCGGTGGCTTTCAATATTTCAAAAGAAAGACAACGAAGGGTTTTGATGGACCATTGGCAAAATTGTATGAAAAACCCTAAGTCAAATAGTCTTCTAATGAAGAGATTATTTAATATGAGAATTTCGAAAGGTGGGTGCAATGCGGATAATTTTAAATGAATTTGATATGGTTATTAATTAGATAAGTTCTGTAAAAGTGGACTTTGATGATGAGGTTAGAGGCTCTTCTAATCTTGTGCTCATTGCCAGGCTGGAATAGCTTGGTCATGGTACATGAAAGTACCTCTGTGTCTAGTTCAAATACTTTAAAAATTTGATAATGTTGGTGTTATCCTTAGTGAGTAAATGTGGAAAAACAGGTGAGACATTGGGAAATGCATTTAACATGGAGAATAGGGGAAGACCAAAGGATAGAGGAAAGGGCTCAAAGAAATGTAAAAAATTCTAGGAAGGGTAGATCAAATCCAAACTTGGAAAGATAGACTAGAGTCTTTGGAATTGTGGGAAGAAAGGACATCTGAAAGAAAGGCTGCAGGCTCTAAAGAAACAAAGAGATGGATGAGGAGAGAGAAATCGAGGAAGCAAATCTTAACGGTGATGTTTTACAAGATGCTTTAATTCTTTCTATTAGATAATATTTACGAGTCGCTAGTGTGGAGTGGGAGCTTCATTTCATGCCACACCCCATGGAAACATTTTCTAGATTATGTTCCAAGGTGATTTTGGGCGGGTTCATTTTGGGTGATATAAACCATGCAAAATTGTTGGAATGGGAAAAGGTAAAAAATAAAGCAATGGAATGGAAACCAATGGTTGTTGAAAGAGGTAAAACATATTATATTTCAGTAAAATATGATTTCAATAGAGGCGATTGGCAAGTAGTTGTATATCCATATTTATGAATATCGTGGAAGGTCATCAAAGGATCATTGGTGATAGCGAAAGGAGAAAGGTAGGTACATTGTATCTATGTCTTGATATACCGACTCTTCTATGTCTTTAGCTTCTCTGAGAGATAGATACAACACTATGGCATCATAGGCTAGAAACAAATTGATAAGGGTGTCTGAGATCCTTCACAAAGAAATTGTTGCGGATCTTAAAAAATTGGGTTGAATACATTGTGGGCATTGTGTTTATGGAAAACAAAGAGTTGAAGTTTAAGGTGAAGAAGAATGGGTTAGATCTTGTGCATCTGAGGATGTATGGGGACAATATCGAGTATCATCTCTTGGTGGCTCTCATTATTATATTTACTTTTATTGATGATGCAACTAGAAAAACTTGGGTTTATTGCATTCGACAAAATAGATGTTTTTGATACTTTTAAAGAAATGGAAGCTTTGGTTGAGAATGAAACAAAAAAGTTTGGAAGTGTCTCAGATTAGATATTGGAGGTGAATACTACAACAAGGGTTTGATGATTATTGTTCATACCATGGGATTAGTAGAAGTCTGAGTTCCACAAACCTACAAAGAAAATGGTGTGTCGGAAAGGATGAAAAAGACAATCCTTAGAACATGAAAAGAGTATGAGATTGCATGTTGTTTTACCCTTATAGTTATGGGCAAATGATGTAGATACTACTGTTTAATTAATAAAAAAGAGGACCTTCAATATCTTTGGATGGGAGAATTCGGAGGAGGAATGGGCCAGGAAAAACTATTCTTTTTGACAACTTTTGGTTGTGAAACTGTCCATGTTGATAGAAAAATAGAACAAAGCTTGAAGAAAAATCCAAAGAAATGTACCTTGTGGATATAGTGTTAATGATTTTGGTTATCACTTATGGGATTATAAATAACAAAATCATTAGGAGTAGAGATGTCATATTCAATGAGAAGGTCGTAACAGATGGAGTTAGGGAAAGAAATGGAAACGAGAAAAACAAGAATACGATTCTTGATGAAATCATGAAAAGGAAATTCCAAAGGAACCTAAAAATCAAAATGTACAACAAGGCCATTGGGTACCTCAAACACCGCAAGTGTTGTTAGAAGATCTCTGATTAAAGTATACCCTGACGATACTCTCCTTCATTATATTATTTATTGTTGGTGATGCAGTGAGAACGAGAATGTTATGAAGATGCAATGCGGGTAGACACCAAAAGAAGTGGGAGCAAAGGCATGAAATGGATTCCTTGGAAAATAACTAGACTTGGGACTTGATTTAGTTTCACGTGGAAAAAGGTGCAGAATAAATGGGTTTACAAAGTTGAAGGAAGAAAGATGGAGGAAAAAGCGGTACAAAGTGAACTTGTTGTAAAGGGTTGCACAAAAGAAAATTATAGGTACATTGAAATATTTTTCTGTTGTTAAAATGACTTCAATTAGAACTATTTTTAAGTCTTGTGTGATGAAGATTTGCATCTTGAGCAGGTTAGATGTAAAAACAACTTTTCTCCATGGGGATTTGGAAAAGATTTATATCACGGCAATACAGGGGGTATGAGGTCAAAGGGAAAGGAGAATTGATATGGGGTTGAAGAAGAGCTTGTATGGCCCTAAGCAAGCTCCAAAGGCTGATCAGTATTTGAAGTTTATTGATTTATGGCGGGTTATTTTAGATGTCATTCTGATCACTGGTTTTATTTTAAAAGGCTAGAAAAAATGGAAGTTATATTATCTTGCTATTGTATGTGAATGACATGATTGTTGCAGGGTCTAATATCCAAGATATAAATGTGCTCCAAGAAATTAATTAATTCATTTCTGATGAAGGATTTGGGTGCTAAAGAAAATCCTTGGTATGAGAATAACGAAGGCAGGGAAAAATATGGCCGACATTGTCTCGGGGGTGAGTACGGAGAAGGTGTTGGAAGGTTTAGAATGGAGAATGAAAAACCGGTTAGTACACCTTTGGCCAGCCATTTCAAATTAACTAAGGAAATGTGTCCCAAGACGGGAGGAGATAGAATACATATCCGAGGTCCCATATTCATGTGGGTTAGCTGACTTGATGTATGCAATGGTTACCTGAGCCAGATGTGCACATGCGATGGAGTTATGCTTGAGGTATATGAAATCGAGGTAAAGAACATTGGGAGGTAGTAAAGTGGATTCAGGGTATTTGAGAAGTACTACTACACATACATTATGTTTTGGAGGTTCAAACACTTTTCCTACATAGATATGTTGATTGAGATATGGCGGGTGATAAAGACAAGAGGAGGAGCACCCACAGGGTAATTTTTTACTATAGGTGGAACAACAACTAAGTTGGATTTTAGCTGCAAAGGTTGTTTCACTCAGCAGTATGTTAACATATAGAGGCTAGTAAAGAGATGATTTGGTTACAAGGTTTATGGAGGAACTGGGAAAAAAGAAGGAGAGAGAAAATAATTGTATTGTGATAGTCACAGTGCCATTCAACTTGCAAAGAAATCAACCTTCCATTCAAATAATAAGCATGTCTGATTTATATTTTCCACTTCATATGATCCACCTTGGAAGATGAATGATTGAAGATGGAAAAAGATACACTAGCCAAAATCTGCGGACATGTTAACAAAGGGAGTAACCGAGGGGAGAAGCGGAAGTTCTTGCTCAGTTTCTGTTGGTCTTCAGAATGAAGATGAAGATGAGAAATTTTCGAAGTCCAAGAAGGTTCAGAGTCCAACATAGCAGTGGTGGAGTTGTTGGTCAGTCTCAAGTGGGAGATTGTTGGTTGTGGAGCTTTGATTATCTTCTGTTATAGGTCTTTTTGCTTTCAGCGTGTTTATACCCCATGATGGCCCCACCCGAGAGTATGTACACTCTCCTTGCTGAGGAGTCTGAGAGGGGGTTACCCTCTGCCAGTGCAGGGGCACATCCCCGGTTGCAGAAGTGCAGGGGAATGCTTGAGGCCACAGTAAGTGCCTTATAGGTATATTGTAATTTCATTATAAATCTTTTCTTTCAGCCGTGTTTATACCCCATGAAGTATTTACACCCCAGAAGTATGTACACTCTTTCACGCGGGGGAGTGCAGAGGGGGGTTACCCCCTCTGCAGGGTCCGGGGGGCCTATCCCCCCAACTGGGGGGTCTGGGGGTAAGCGAGCCCTTGAAGTAAAAATTGCCTTATAAAATTATATTGTAATTTCATTGTAAATCTGAACCGTTCATTATAAGGTCACATATCTAACGATAGATATTATGTTAGGGTTTGTTCCCCTAGAAGGAAACCCTCTTTTATGAGGGAAATGTATTGTGGCTATGATTGATGGTGAATATTGTATTCTGAGAGAGGAGACTCTGAGAGAAAGAAGAGGAAGTTACAACACGTTTTGCTTTAGGTTGTATCCCTTCATTTGTTGGATAATAATAAAGGAAGGACCTGGAAATTTCTTTGGTGGACGTAACCCACACTAGGTGAACCACGTAAATCTGTGTGTCTCTTGTATTTTGTGTCTTCTATGTTTTGTTTATGCATTTGTTTTATTTTATTGCTTCACGGTCCTATTTTTCTACCAGGCATAACTCTTTTGTTGATCCTACACTTCTTTAATCCTTTGTCTTATGGTTTTCATTTACTCTTCCATTTATTGGATCACTTCTGGTCCCACCAGGACCCTATCCTCAAGCCGATCCCAACTCAAGGGCGTCCGACATGGTCACCTGTAAAGAAACTCGAAAGGCACCATCTTAATGGTGCTTTGGTAACTGTTGTTGTAAGTGAACTCCACTAGTGGAAAGAATTCCTCCCAACGCTTTTGTTGGTCCATCATGTACATGCACAACATGTCCTCCAAGGTTTGGCTCATTCGCTCGGTCTGTTCGTCAGTCTCTGGGTGATACGCAGTACTAAAGTTAAGTTGGGTTCCCAAGGCCTCTTTGAAACTCGTCCAAAATCATCCAGTAAACACCGATCCTCTATCTGATATAATCCTCTTAGGCATGCCATGCAGCTTCACAATCTCACTAATGAAAACTCTAGCTATGTCAGGTGCATGATACATTATACGCATAGGAATAAAGTGAGCACTCTTCGTAAGAGTGTCTACTACTACAAAAATCAAGTCATGTCTCCTTGCCGTCAGTGGCAATCCAACAATAAAATCCATCGAAATAACATCCCATTTCGATTCCGGAATGGCATGTAGTTGAAGTAATCCTACTGGGTGTCTATGTTCAGCCTTTACCTGCTGACACTCTAGACATCTGGCCACATAATTGACTATGTCGGCCTTCATTCCCTTCCAGAAGAATAAGGGTTTAAGGTCTACCCTCATCTTCGTGACCCCGGGTGAGCCATCTAAACTTCTCTATGATCCTCTCTCAGGATCAACATCCTCAACTCGTCCTTTGGTGGTACGTAAATCCAACTTTTAAACCTCAATAAACCATCGTTTTCAAATGAAAATCCCTCGTATCATGGTACCATCATTGTGTTTTGTCCGATAAAACCCTCGACCTCTTTGTACCAGTCATCGTCACGTTGTAAAGTGAGAATCTTCTCATGTAGATTTTTCTGAAGAGGCAACACCGAAAAGATGTGTGGTCTCTGACTCAAAGAATCTACCACTCAGTTCACTGTTCCCTTTATGTAAGTAATTTCAAAGTCAGACTCGCTAAGAAATTCCCACCAACGCCATTGTCGCGTGTTCAAGTCGCTTTGTTTAAAAATGTGTTGTAGTCCACAATGATCAGTCTTTAGTTCAAATTTTTGTCCAACAAGGTAGTGTCTCCAAACCTTCAAGGCATATATGATGGCTAATAACTCCAAATCATGCGTCGCGTAGTTCTCCTCATGCCTTCTCAGTTTCCTCGAAATGTAAGAAATCACTCGTCCATCTTGCATCAAGACTCCGCCTAAACCTTCCTTGGATATGTCTATGCATACCAAGAAGTCTGTGTCCATGTTAGGGACCTTTAGTATCGGCGTTGTCGTCAACAACTCTTTAAGCCTCTGAAATGATTCCATGCATTCTCGGTCCAAAAAACCTTCTTGTTTTTCTTCTGCAATTCTGTGATCAGATTTTCTAACTTTGAAAATCCCTCGACAAATTGTTGATAGTATCCTGCTAAACCCATAAAGCTATGCACTTTTGTGTCATTCGTCGGCACAGGCCATTCCATAATAGCCTCGACCTTGGCTAGATCCACGACGATAACTTCGTCGGAGATGATATGCCCTAAGTAGTGAATCCTCGATTGATAAAAAGAGCATTTAGACAACTTCCTGTATAATTTGTGCCCTCGCAGACACTGTAGTACCAAACACAAGTGCTCTTCATGCTCCTCAGTCATACGAGAGTAAATCAAGATATCGTCAATGAATACTTGGACAAACTTGTCCAAGTATTCACGGAACACCCCATTCATCAAACTCATAAATACCCCTGGGGCGTTTGTCAGTCCAAACGGTAAAATAGTAAACTCGTAATGTCCAAATCTCTTCTTATAGGTGGTCTTAGGGATGTCATCCTCCTTAATCCGCAACTGGTGATACCCTGATCACAAATCGATCTTGGAGAACACCGTTGCACCCTTCATTTGATCGAACAGATCATCAATTCTCATCAAGGGATACTGATTCTTGATCGTGGCCTTGTTCAGTTGACAGTAGTCGATGCAAAGACTCCACGATCCATCCTTCATTTGTATGAAAATAACCGGTGCACCCCATGGTGACACACTAGGATGTATTAGTCCCAGGTCCAGCAACACCTTCAGTTGCATTTTCAACTCTTGTAACTCCAGAGTCAACATCTGATAAGGCATTCTTGTTATCGTTTCAGTCCCCAATTTTAGGTCTATGGTAAAATCCAACTCTCTCTCCAGTGGCATCCCAGGTAACTCCTCTGAAAACATGTCCGCAAACTCTCTCACCACCGGAAGGTGTTCTAAACATTCTGCTACTCCCTTCTCATTTAATGCAAGGATTTCATAAAGCTTGCACCCCTTGTGCATACTCTTTCATAGCTGTAAGGAAGAAATGAACCTTAGGGAAACTCCCTGGTTGCGACCTACAATCACACGCCTCTATCCCTCGTCATCGACCAAGCTCAATCATCTTTTCTTACAGTTGAGTATCACCTCATGTGACTCCAACCAGTCCATACCAATCACGACATCATAAGATCCTAATATCTTGACGTACAAGTTATCCCTCGTGACAAACTCTCCCTTGTTAAGGGCACAACCCGTAACCTTTCCTCCAACCTTCTGTTTGGCTCCTGAAGCCATCTCTATGAATCTAAACTCATCCTACTAAACTGCCTTTACCTTAATCCCTTTTAGCACCACACCAGAAATGAAACTCTCGATAGCACCGAGATCGATCAAAACACTAAGGGTCTGCTCAATGATGGTACCTATCATCTCGAGCATAGTCGACTGGTGCTCTGCCTAGCGATTATTCACTGCTGCATGAATTTGATGGGCCTTGCCCATATATCCCAATATAGTGGGTCCGGTTGATCCAGACACTCTGGTCCTCTCCACAGGACAGTCGTACTAGTAGTGTGGCTCCCCACACGTCCAACACCCCTTCTTCGACCCAGTAGTCCTGGTACCCGAAGTAGAATATGACGGCCCACCGGCCTAGAACTCTGGTCTGTTTTGCTGAATAGGCCTAAACTATTGCTATTGCAGGCGACACTATTGTTGATGTTGTGGTCCCTAATAAGGTATCCACGACTGAGGTGGCAGTTGTCGGGGTGTGGTGAAATTGGATCCCCTCTGGAAGCCACGATATCCCGACGTATGTCTCGTTGGTTTCTGGTGCTATTATGTTCCAGATGAAAC
>SNQJ01S0082596.1:0-12303 GCA_010110895.2 Picea sitchensis
TATATAGGATCATTCTTAGGAAAATATGAATATAACAAGCCTTATTCCATATATATCATAAGTAAGAATTTGGTTGGTGCAGAGCTAAACTACACTGTTATAGAAAATGAACTTTTACCAGTAGTTCTCGCTCTAATTAAATTCATACATTATGTTACAGGGTATAAATTTTTTGTACATATATATCATGTTGTCATTATATACTTGATGAACAAACTTTACATCAATGGTAGAATTATTAGATGGGTTTTTTTATTACAATGGTTTGATCTAACTATTCTTGATAGACCTGACAAGTAGAATGTAGCTGCAGATTTTTTGTCCATGTTGACTATTCATACTAAAGAAGACATGATTGATGATCAATTTCCATATGAGAACCTCTTTTCCATATCAACACAAACCCCCTGGTTTGATGACATAGAAAATTATTTGACAAAAGGGAAGTTTCCTCAACATTTCTCCTACAGAGAAAGATGCAAGAATATCCAGAAAAAATCATCCTATACTTGGGTAGCTGGTTATTTATTCAATCTTTTCCCATAAAAAGTCTTGAGGATATGCATAAGAGAATATGATGTACATGATATCCTCCATTCATATCATGATGAACCACGTGGAGGACATTATGTAGCAAAGAGGACATCCTACAATATCCTACAAGTTGGATACTATTGTCCGACCCTACATAGAGATGCTCAACAATACACTTCACATTGTGATGAATGTCAAACAATGCGGAAGGATACAAAGAGGAATGATATTTCTTTGAAGTCCCAAGTATCATTGGAACCATTTGAAAATTGGGGCATGGACTTTATAGGCCTAATTGATCTTCCATGAGGGAAAAAGAGGCACATACTGGTATGCACTGACTATCTGACCAAATGGGTTGAAGTAAAATATATGAAGGATGCCATAGAACAAAATGTAGTTGCATTCCTCCAATAATGCATATTCTCAAGTTTTTTTTATCCAAGAGAGATAGTCGTAGACCAAGGAACTCAATTCACATCTAGATTTATTGAGGAAATCATGAAGGAATGCAACATCTTCCATAGGAAATCAACGCCCTACCATCCACAAGAAAATGAGCAAGTTGAAGTCACCAACCGAGAGTTGGAGAACATCCTCACCAAAAAAATGAGCATGAACAAGAAAAAATGGTCAAAGAAACTCACATAAGCAACATGGGAATACATCATCACATGGAAGACTACCACCCGACTCATGCCCTTTGAGTTGGTCTATGGTAAGAAATCCATGCTCCCTATTGAATTTGAATACCAGACATTAATAACATCAGTTGAACTGAACATGGATTTACCATCAACATGAAGAGAAATATTGAGTCAACTAAATGCCTTAGATGAGTACAAAATGCAAGCAATCTTCAACATTGAAGTAGTGCAACAACAAAATATTGGCATGACAAGAAAATTAAGCATAAAAAGTTCAAAGAAGGGGATTAGGATCTCTTATATGATTCAAGATTCAAATACTTCAATGGAAATTTTATGACTAGGTGGTTAGGGCCCTACACCATTGAAAAATGCTATGATAATGTTTAATCCAGATCAAAACCATTGCTGAAGAAAGAATTCCCTTTCTAGTAAATGGATTCAGGATGAAAGTTTACAACAATCCAATGCCATTAGAAGAGTTTACAACAATAGTGAAGACACAAAATATGGATGTGATTTATAGAAAAATACTCTCAATCCATCCAAATAAGGAGATATGAAAAAAAGAGAAAAAATAATAAATAAAATACCTAGATGAAAACCTCTTTGAGGAATCTAAGACATATATGTGCATGAAAACCTCCAATGGAGGTAGTCTCATATCTGAGGAATAAATAAATATCCTCATCAAGAAAATCTCCCAGAGGCTTGATAAGGAAGGGAAATAGTGAAAACCAGTGATGGCACTTAAGCCTTGAGGAAAAAAAGGAAGAAAAATAAAAGAAAAGATTTTCAGAATATTGATGTTTTGTTTTGCAGGTACCCAAAATTCCGTCTGTAGAAACTATACGTACAAGAAGGAAAATAAAAATAAGTCAGCTACAATCAATAAGGGAAGTAAGCATTTTTACTTTATCTACACTTCCAATATCATCATCCATACATAACACTTTCCAACAATTTCATTCATAAATCCCATCTCTTTCCTTTTTTTCATGCATCAATAACACTTTACATTCAACTTTTTACATTTTCCCCTTTATCTTAAATAAATTGATCTACATGGTCATCCTAGAGGATTCTACAGGATTATCCTACATGATTCTATAGGATCTACCTACAGGATCATTTATACAAATAAACAAGAATTCAAGGGTCAAGACCAACATCAACAATCCAATTTTTAATATCGGTAACATCACCATCTTTTTCAACCAGTTCTACATCAAATAAAAGTATCGAGACAACAAAAATACATTTCTACAAGATACTCTATATCCTGTAGAAAATATTCAACATAAAAAAGCTACAGTTCTATAGGATACTTTGTATTCTTTAGAACAAATTAAATCCACAATACTCGATATCTCTGTGGAAAGGAAATTTGTAGCAACCATATCAACAAGAAAGTCTTCAACACCAATCTCAATAAATGGGATCTTCACATTGTCAATCTAGCCATCAACAAAAGAATGACAACCAACAATACATTCTACCATTACTAAAGCAACCTATAAATAGAAATCAAATGCATGCAAAGGTAACATGGGTAATACAATTACCTCCCCTCTCGATATTCATTAAAGCCTCATACAATTCTATGCATTCTTATTTTATATGGTCAAAATATTTATAAAATTTTGATGTGGTGATGAGAACGAGGACGTTCACATGTCTCGTCATTTGGGAGGTGGCCAACCATAATTTGTGTTAAGTTTCAATTACCATGTTAATTTAAGTAAATTAAGTGGAGGATCATAAAGGCACAAATTAGGGAGTACTTAAGACATCAGGTCGACAACTGTGACAAGATAACAGTCTAAATCTAAAATTTAGGGAATAACTTGAAGTAAATAAGAATCAAAGCATCATTTCAAAATTGTAAGGAGAGAAGGGTGAGTTTGAGTTCTGTTAAGCAATGAGACAAGTTTGCAGGCTAGGAAAATGAGCAAAGCATTCATCTAGGGAGTTAAAATTCTCTCCAGGAACAAATTTACCACAGGTAGACATTAAACCCTCATAGACAAAGAAACCACTCTCATGTTGTTGAAATATTTTCATCTTTTGTTTAAATTTATTGGTTTACAAACTTATGGTCATTGCTGGGGTTTATATGAGTTCTTGAACAAAAAGTTTGCGTCCTATAGAAACTTGACTTACACAGTCCTATAGAACATAGTTCCTGTAGAAATATGTTTACACAATTCCTACAAGAATGGCTATAGAAATATTTTATTGACCTGAATTTGCTAAATATCCCTAATTTGTTTTTCTTCTTTCCCCAAAAAAATTCTTTCTGAACTTTCTAAGCACCATGACTGCCTAAAGAATCCCCAAGATGTCATATTCTCTGAACAAGTGCCTCTACATGAAACAATAACTAGTTTTTTTTCTCATTCTCTCTCTTGAAAGATATTTTCCCTAAGACCATCCTTGATAATTTTACTCATCAAAACCAACCATGGGAGTTGGGTTTAATATGAGGGAGCCAGCGAAACCTTCTAGGGTCTATGATAATCTAGAGATATTGGAAATTTTTCATAGGTGTAATTGGTTGGGATATTCTGGAATACTTAGAGGATATGATGATGAGGTGGCAATGGAATTTTCTCTAAACTCTCAGAATATACAAGAGAAGGAGTATGTGGCCACAAAAAGGGGATGGATAATCAGAATCAATGAAGCTTCCATTAGCAGGATATCTATTTTTCCCATGGGCCTCCCTTGGGACAAGGAGGAGAGACAAGAAGCCATGAATGCTAAACGTACATTCTTCCTCCCAAATGAAAAACCCGATGAAGAAAAAAATGGTATTAAAATAGAAAGCATCCCTCATCCTTGGCTAGAAGTGGCCTATCACATCATCAAGTACATCACATGTGAGGGCAGGACGAGTGTGGTATATTATTACCACTTCAATCTATTGCACTAGTTGAGACACCTTTCAAATCAGGAACTAAAAAAGAACTTGAGCATCCATTACTTCCTCCTCAAGTCATTAAAGGAAATGAGCCTAAAAGTAAAGAAAGGAAAACAAGAGTTCTTAGCACATCATGGGCTTACAAAAATGATAGTTTCATATGCCCTTAGGAGTTTGAAGCACAAAATTTTGTGGGAAGATTTCATAAATATGGATCTTCAAGCATTTGAAGAGGCACTAGCAGCAATCACTAAGGAGGATAAGAAAAAGGGGGAAGAACCTAAAAGAATAATTAGACCCAAAAGATCAAAACAACAAAAGAAGGAGAAAAAACAGAAAATAAATAAAAAATACAAGGAAGTGGTTGATGCTCTAACTGCACTAGGGACCCCTCTTCTAGCCCCTTCAAAATCACTAGTGCAGAATGGGTTGAACCCAGGAGGAGAAGGTGCAATAGAATAAAAATGAGTCAAAAGAAGAAAATCCCAGCTCTAGTTACTCCACTCACCATTACCCCCCAAGTAGAAGAGGTAAAAGATTCCCCTAGCCTATAAATACCAAAAGAAGAAAAAGGGAAGGAACCTCAAGAGGAGACAAAAGTAAAAGAATAAAAACCACTTCATATTGAAGGGACCTCCCAGACAAGGAACCCTATAGAGAAGCTCCTCTATGCAACCTTGTTAGAGTTGGAGAAGGATAAATTTGATGTCATCAAACGGAAAAGAATGGAAGAAGATAACAAAGGGAAACAAAAAGAAGAGGTCTCTCAAGAGTTGGAGAAGAAACTCCAAATTATGCAGGAAAAATTTCAAATTGTGACAATGCAAAAAGTGGAATACAACCAGAAATTGAATGTGGAAAACCAAAAGATGCAACAACAACTGAACAAGGAAAAAAGAGAATTGTATGATAAGAATGAACAGGTAGAAAACATGGAGGTAACAATCAAGACCATACCCAAAGTATATGTAGAGATGCTAGAATGTAGGCCACCTATTAGGACATATACACCATTCCTAAAGGATAAGTGGCATAAGAATAAAATTGAACACTTGGATAAGTTGGTAAAATTAAACCTTGACATTCCAAAAGACTTCTTGGATGCATATCAGGACTGCAACATGGAAGAAAGAGCCAGACTATGTGATTTCTACTACATAACCTCATCCTACCACAACCCTACAATTGGAATCCCAATCCATATGTGGGGGGTGTCTAATTTATCGCCTTTGAATCATGGCTAAGGCATGAAGAATTGAGGGAAGAGGAATTTTGTAAGTACAAGGAAGAAGAACTCCAAACACCCTTGTGGATTAGAGTTGAGGAAGATAGACCTAGGGACGTTATAACCAACCACCACAAACTCTCTTTGGATAAATATGTAGCCCCTAGTTGGAAAACCAAGAAAATAGAAGCAATGGCTCACTTAGATGACTTATTAATATTTTTGGGAGAAGAGGAAGTAGAGGATTTCCATAGTGTTTTTCACTCCTTTCCTCATGCAACATTCCCTCCTAAGGACACCTTAGTAAAAAGAGGCCTTAAGGAAGATGAAAAATGAATGGATTGGTTTGAATATGACCCACCCACTCCTCCTACCTATAGCACATGTGGTTGATCTCAACATGGGAAAGGAAGAAGAAGAGTGGGACAAGACTGTGAAAAATAAGGGACATCATGAGAAACAAGCCATCACAAGGTATGTGGCCTGGGATATGAGGCAAGAATTTATTGATCAACAACAAGGTGTTGATCAAAATCAAGTTAATGAACAACAACAAGGTGTTGAACAACAACACTATGTTTAACAACAACAACTTAGTCAACAACAACAAGGTACAGGGCAACAACCTAGCAATGTTCATGAGCCTAGTGGACAACAAAAACAATAATGAGAGCAGAGGAACTAAATTTTGTTGCATTAAGAGTGTGCAAAGTTTCAGTTTGGGGGTGATGATGAGCCCAATCATTTTCTAACACAAATGTTCATGTTAGGCACATTTTCCCACCATAATATGAATTAATACTTGTTTTTTACCATGTTTAATAGTAAGTCATGGATATTTTTGCATGTTGCTTAGTAAATGTGTTTTGAGGTGGAATTTTGTGTATATTATACCTTTTTTCTCTAATACATATGCCAAAATATGTGTTTATAACCAACAATGTTTAAATTCATGAGTCAAGGGTGCCAACATCCTAAAAATAGGGGACTATGTCTCCCTTAGAGCGTTGCCAACCAAGAATCAAGGGACATTATCCCCACCTACCTCTAGAGTGTTCCTTGTTCATTAATATGCTCTCCTGATCAACAACAGTTCAAGACATAGATGGGATTGGATTATATTACCCATTTACCCACTTCTCCTCAATCTAAGCAAGGGAGGTCGAACTCTCAAGACTATATATAGAACTCTAGCCTAGGAGAGAAGGAGACAAATTTTTGAGAATATTGTATTGAGACTTTGCTATGAAGACTTAGAGCATTTTTTATCTTAATATATTATTGATGTTAATGGAATAAATATGGATTTATCTTTATCTTATTAGAGTTTTCTCAAGGTTCCTTCTGCTTCTTGTGTAGGACCCACTCAAGAGGGCTCAAGGACCCCATTGCAATTTCTTTAGTTTTTATGCATGTTAAGATAATGATTTGTTAGCATTTCATTTCTTTTGAAGCTTAATGTAGTTTTGGATGATTATTTTTCTTTATGTAAGGTTATAATTCATTGGTTAGTTACAATAAACATCCTATAGAAAGGTTCAACAACCTATTGGAAAACTCATAGGCATCTTCCCAAGGACAAGAACCTCATATCTATTCCATTTTATTATAGTCTAGATTTTATGATGCTTTATAAGACTTACACTATATTTCTAGGATTTTTTTTAGTTTCATGTAGGAGTGATCCAGGTGGATATCGGTGGCCACCCACATATTCCAACTGGCTCAAAACAATTTTATGACAACTTACTATTTTTAGCAGTTTTCAGTTCCTAAACTTCTAGGGCCATTTTGAGGGCCTAAATGAATGTTTTTTGGGATTGAGATACTCAATGATATGTAAATTATTTAATTGATCCCCCAAAATTAATCTCCTCAATGATACCTTTCCAATAAGCTATCGTGCGCCCTAAACAAAGATCGTATGCCAAAGTTACGCCACCGGGAAGTTGATACACCAAACTAGGCAAAACGAGGTCCACAAAACTGTTGGCTTTTCATCTTCTGGGGTTAGGGTTTTGAATTTTGTTTATGATAAAAAGGCCTTTGGAGCCTCATTGTAAAATAATCTTCTTGCAAATTTGAGTAGCGGACACATCTCTTCTCAGAGATAAGTTGCCACCATTCTAGCTAGTGTTTCATTCTGTATTTTTACAGTCTTTGTACATTTTTTCTCATTAATAGAAAATTGCATATTAATGTATTTATGTGTTTATGGTTGCATCTCTAATACATTTCTTTTATATTATTAGATATCCGAGATATCTCTCTGCATTTATTTATTATATCTCCGCTCTCATTTCGTGCCGAAAATAATCCGGATTAGTGGTATCATAGCAGGTTTCTCTTGATCGTTTTTCAGTGCATGTCCCTGGCGAGGTACAAGTATAGAAAGTTGGGTCTCGAGATTGTACATCTTGAGGAAAATTTCTCTCGTACACCCAATAAACCCTCCATGGTGGAAGAAAATAAAAATGACAGAGGAGATGATTCTATTAATCTTTTTCTTGAGCAAGCTCTCACACAACAAAGGGATGAAATGATGGAGAATTTTTCCAACATCCTTCAACGCTTGTCGATAAAAACATCCACGTATTCATCAAGAGACCACTTTGGAAAGGTACAAGTTAATTTTGATATTCCCATATTTGAAGGACAGATAGATGCAGATTCCCTAGAAAAATGGTTAAATCTGCCAGAAGGTTATTTCTTTGTTCATAATTTCTCCGACAGGGAAAAGGTCACCTTCACACTCCTTAAGGATCTCCCTAATGTCAAACATTGGTGGCAAACTTACTGGGAGAAAAGTTCCATAGAGGATTCTATAATATATGGGGTCGAGCCCACTTTGGATTTTTTTGTGGATGCAGTAAAGGAATAGTATTACCCTATTGGAAACTATGAGGACCCGTACATGAGATGGACCACACTGCAGCAAGAGAGAGGCCAAGAAGTTTTGGATTTCACCAATACCTTCCATACCTTGCACACCATGATGGGTATCAAAGACTCTAAACGACATTTGTTTCTGAAATACCATGGGGCTCTACACAGATACATCCAAATTTAAATGGATTTTCTGGACATGTCATCACTCGGTGTTGCTTATCAATATGTTTTTAAAATCGAGCAGAAATTTAAGCACCAGAACAAATAGGAGTTCGGTTCTGCAAATACAAAATAACCAAAGTATGATAAACAAGACCCTAACAAACATTCTCCCGAAAACCAGTCTAAGCCACTGGAAAATAAGGGTCACATAAAGATGAAGGACACCGTAAAATGGTGCAATTTCCAAAAAATCCACTATAACAACACCAATGAATGTCTCTCAAAATAGTCATTGGTTTTTGAGATCAGATACAAAGAACCAAACCCTGATTCAGAATCTGATTCAGAAAATACTGATAGAAGACAGATCATCAACACAAACCCCACTACTATTTTCACGACCACAACAATTCAACCAGAACAAACAACAGATCCTAAAGAGGGGGAGCATCTTTTTCATTCACAGATGTGGGTGAAGGGGACCCCACTGCATTTTATTGTTGATAGAAGAAGACAGAAGAACATCATCTCAGCAAACGTTGTCAAATAGTTGGGATTGTTGACAATACCACACCCGCAGCCATACAACATCGGGTGGCTTCATTAGGGATGAGATATTCGTGTCAACCAATAGTGTCGATTTTCATATGGAATCTAGCCCTTCAAGGATGAAGTATTATGCAATGTTTCCTCGCTGGATGTTTGTGATGTTCTCTTGGGCCAACCATATATGTGGAAGTGCCATGTTATCTATGAGTCTCAACCCCGTAGTGTCATTTTTACTCTGGGGGCTCATATCTAAATGATACCAGAGGTAGTTCCAACTACTATCCCACCTAAAAAATGTCACAATGTAGTATCTCATACTACAAAATTCAGCTTCTTCACAATCTTTTCAAAAGGTGAACGGAAGGATACTGCAACCACTACAACCTCGGCCCAAACACCTTTTATCCAACAGAAGCAGGTTAGAGAGATTGCAACAAAGAACAAAGATTCCTTCTACACACAGTCATATCATGTAGCCCGACTGTTTGAACAAATTCAACCCTGCCAGCAACATGCTTGTGACAACCTTCCACAAACCAGGCAGTGCAACGTCTCCAGCAAGGCAAGCAACTCACCAAGCTTTAGATTTAGCAATCGCCTTCCCCTCTCCCCTGAGAAATCAACGCAATGGAGACCATTAATTCCTAAGGAGGGAGGATTGATCCAGGTGGATATCGGTGGCCACCCACCTATTCTAACTGGCTCAAAACAGTTTTCTGGCAATTTACTATTTTTAGCAGTTTTTCGGTTCCTAAACTTTCGGGGCCATTTTTAGGGCCTAAATGAAGGTTTTTCATGATCGATATCCTCAGTTACATCCTAAGTCTCTAATTAATCCCCTAAAATGAATCTCCTCGATGAAACCTTTCCAACGAGCTATCGTGCACCCCAAACGGAGATTGTATGCCAAAGTTACGCCCCCGAGAAGTTCATACACCAAACTACTCAAAACGAGGTCCACAAAACTGTTGGATTTTAACATTCCGTGGTTAGGATTATGAATTTTGTTTATTATAAAAAGGCCTTTGGAGCCTCATAGTAAAATCATCTTCTTGTGAATTACAGTAGCGGACACATCTCTTCTAAGAGATATGCTGCCACCATTCTAGCAAGTCTTTCACTCTATATTTTTACTGCCTTTGTACATTTTCACTCATTAATAGAAAATTGTGTATTACTATATATTTTTGTTTATGGTTGCATCTTTGATACACTTTTTTTATATTATTGGATATCTGAGATATCTCTGTACATTTTTTATTATATCTCCGCTCTCATTTTGTGCCGAAAATAATCACGATCAAGGAGTTTCCTATAGAAATTGTATAGTTCCTGAAGAAACCTCATGTAGGACTATTTTGGTTCTAGATTTCAATTTATCTTAATCTTGTTTTCATAAGAACAACAATAAACATTAAGAAGACATATGGCTTTCTATTGATCAAAGGGTTAGGCATAAAATAGTTTTTTTAGTCCATGCATTAGTTTACCTTTTCTTTAATTGTAGTTTTGTCATACACTAGAATAAATTCATCTTTTGCTTTGAGTTTGCATTTTATGGTTTAGGATTATTTACTTCCTATCAATGTATCATTAGACTAAATTCTTTTTCTGCACTATAGATTAAGTGTCTTTTCAAGTTGGTGTGCTTTTCATTCAAGCAATAGTTAAAGTTTTTTTTTCCATTTCACTTTCTACACAATTTCATCTATTCCAAACTTTTGATCAGTATTAGACCTATACTACTGTCAGTGCATACTGCATATACATTGAAAACCACCTCTTAAGTTTGTATGAACCCCGGGTTGACAAAGTAAAGTAAGAATCCAATGACGCAACGATATTATTGTTGTTATTCCTAGGGCCATCATCTTGTCACTGTAGAAAGAGCGTAACCCACTTAGAAACCTTTGGAATTTGACCTTCTCATCCTTTATGAAGTCCACATACTTAAAAAATTCAAAGAAAATATTCTCATATTAATCCATTGTCATGCTTCCCAATTTAAGTTCAAATAACTCTTTCATCTTCCTTTCGTAATAATGCTCAGAAAATATTTTTCTTGGAAATATTTTATGAACCACCTCCATGAGATATTCTTCTCATCAAGGTGATTGGATTTCTTAAGATAATCCCACCATGTGGATTCCTTTCCTTGCAAGTGGTAGGTTGCAATTCTATCTTCTATTATTGAGGGGTAATCATGCAGCTGGAAATATTTCTTCATTTCCAATAGCTAGGCCTCAACCCCTTCTCCTTTTCTATGCTCGCCATTGAAATTTGGTGGCTTGAGTTTCCTGAGTTCACCTTTCAAGATGTATACCTTAAGCCTTCTCCTATTCCTCCTGAAAAGAAACACACTCGGGCTGCTCCTTAGCCCTAAAATTTCACAAATTATTCTAGTGGATTTCCTTGGAGAACGATGTCAATTGCTCACACTTCTTGAAAACTTGTTATTCCCATGATCATCCCTTCTACTTTGAGATCTAGATGATGTCACTTATCTATCACTAGTTTCTTTCTTAGTGCCAGAGTCTTTGTTAACTTTCCTATGAAACATATTCAAAAATTTTAGTATCTCTTCCTAAGCTTTCATAGTCCTTTCATTATCTTCCCGATAGCTCTACACTTCCCTAGGTAAGATTTGCATAGTTACAGGCTCATGCATGCCTCTCCTTCCATTATACTGTCTCAAAATTTCCCATGTTGACATGAAGACCTCAGGCCTCCTCCTCATGAATGTAATATCTTTGAGAATCTTTCATAACTCTAGTTCTCATATAATAACCAAATTTTTTTCCTCCACCTCTAATTTTGCAAGAAATGTGCATGTAATAATTATTGTTAACACATGCATACTATAAAACATTTCATTAATTATAATATAGGTTATTCTTCATCTCAATTTACAAAGAAAAAAATGCACTAACTCAAAATATGATTCTTTAAACACATTCTCCGTTGAAACAAGTCTCCAACGACTGTACTCATGTCTCATTATGAGTTTTGAGAGAAAAGTTACAACATTCACAAGTTGTAATTTCCACTCATTGCTCTATTTTTACTACTAAATAAATTACTTTATTATTTTCTAAACATTTTAGTGCCCAATTTAAAATTTTGGGTGGAAAATTGTTTTCTCCTCCTCAATAAATTTTCAACAACTATTCATTTTCTCAAATCTGAGCTACGAGCTAAACGTTATGGTTCGGAGAAGTTTAGACTATTTTCCCATTTTATCCTTGTATGCTACATGTGTCTTTTTTCTCTTCCTGTACATTTTTACATACCCAAATTCCAAATCTACCCCCATTATTGTCTTCTATGGTTAATAATATTTCCATATACTACTCCTAATCCCCAAACAAACTTCT
>SNQJ01S0082596.1:20725-47447 GCA_010110895.2 Picea sitchensis
TTCTTATCCTTATATTTAATGTTTCTTATCCCCTCCGTATACGTAAATCATTTAATTAAACAATTAAATTTATTAACCCTCTTAAATTTATTACCCATGTCATTGAATGTAATAGGTAATTAATTAATCAAAATTATAACAATGAATGAATTAATTAATATTTAATTAATATTATTATGCCAATCTTTGTTTAGTTAAAACCATGTTAGGACAATTAATTACCTAATTAATTTTTACTTATTAATCCCTAAGCATATATTCAACTAGGGTTGTTACACGAAGCACTAGCTTAACTGAGTGGAAAACAACCATACCAGTAATCCAATTGTGAGACCTAGAAGGCTCAAAGTAGTGATGTAATGAGGACCAACGTTTCTGTAGGAAGAAAAAAAAAAGGTTCCCCTGGAGTAGGGGTTGCTTCATTGGTCGTTCCAGGAACTGAAGCCATTAAACATAGATCCAACCTAGAGTATACAAGGGAAAATAAAAAACACACGCTAAAAATATAGGAAGCAAGAAGAAAAAAAAAACCTTCTCACAATCAACAGACTAGTTGGTGATGAAATTGAACATCGCGAGAACAATGCAAGAAGGGGCTGAGATAGAGCAGGCAGAAAATTTACGTTGATGACCTACTTAATGAACTTACACCCTGGTGTAAGCTCCCACACATAATCGTGGGCATACCCTCCAAGGAGCCCGAGTGAGTTTGGCCAACTTCAATTCCAGGTACCCTGAAGACTTTTCCCTCCATGGTCACCTTGTGTAAAGACCCTAAAGAGATATGCTACTAAGGTTACCAATTACGATAATGATTCCTGGGGAAGCAATCGACAGTCTGATATATGTGTAAGGGCAGGGTATCTAAGCCCAAAATCTCCTTGAGAAGGTATGTACATGATTTTCTTCTCAAGTGACCCCCAATATTATGCGCATTCACTACACTAGGACCAACAAAGTAGGGTGAGTAACTTTGTTTTCCTTAATGCGACCTCGTGATTGTCCCTTGTGTTAGAAGAGTTTCCTAGGACAAAATGTAATAAGTGGATTTACCGCTTGCTAGCACAAGATTCTATGTTTGTTTACAACTTTGGAAAGCTATCTTTCACACCTATTCCAAAGCCCTACACCCTAAGCTAATGTACGTTTGCTACCAGAAAATATAAAAATGTCTAATCAATTTTTATAAGCGCTTTATTTTAAGGTTGTTGTTTACTCAAGAGGAAAATGGCATGGACTAAATGATGTTTTGACCGACTCTAAAAAATACAAAGAAATGAGAATGCAAATATTTCACTTCGATGAAATCTATATTACGAGAAGGAGAAAACTTTTATCATTCCCAGATGCATAGGTGGCATGCATTCTAGCCCTACCGAAGAGATCACCATGTCAACTACCAGATCCAAGTTAGAAGAGATTGAGCTTATAGGGAGAGGCTCATCTGAATTAGGAGTTGAAGACATGGGAGACAACACCACATAATTGACCTATGGTGGGGCAGATACCGTCTGCATATAAGAGCCATTCATGGAGTTCATTAGGTTGATAATAAAATCAGGGCCAACAAAGGAGAGTTGATCACACAAAACATATCACACAAAAAAGAGTGGACACGATAGATTTCATGGCATAGACATAATCTCTCCCAAGGAGTAAATCAAAATCCAAGGGATCGTGGACTACCATGACATAAATAATGAAAGTTTTCCCTCCCAAAGTTATGGGAAACTGAGGAAGGACTCATAAAGGGTGAATGGTTCTTCTGTTAAAAGATAACATATTTTGCATAACTAGTGCAAGCTAAGGACAACCCCTAACTTAACAAGAAATGGAGGAAAAAATACTAGTGGACACACCTTCGTCTATCAACATCTGAGGAACGTCTTGACCACAAACCTGTATTGTAATATTGAAAGGAATGTGAGAGGGAAGAGGAGGTCCAATTAGTGCACCCCAATAAAAAAGGATGGCCTCATTAGTTGGAGGGGGTTCCATGGGAGAAGGAGGAATTCCCCCCAACATGGTAGATTCTGTATCAAAGAGAAAATGTGGGAAGTATCGGTGTTACTCTCTAGCGGGAGAGTAGGATCCTCCGATGACAAGATCACATCGACTACTTGAGTTGCATGATACAAAGGGAGAATGGGGTCGACGAATGGAAACAAATCGACTGCTTGGGTTTCACTCCTTAACGGGAGAGTGGGACTGACCGAGGATGGGATCAGATCAACCACTTTGTCAATTGGTTCAACTAAGGATGTGACCATATTGACTACCTCATGAACTAAACTGATCGATGAAGGGACCGGATTAATCATGCCATCAATGATAGGTGGGTTGAGCGAAAGGCTGTGGTAAGCAATCAAAATTTGAGGCTGTGAAACAGTCATGTCTTCCAGTAATTCCGAGGCTTCATCCATATGAGGAAAAAGGTGAATTTGATGACTCCCTCAGCATAACATACATGAGAACTTGAATTTACTTTTCTTCTTCCCAATGGTATCTTGACTAGTTGATGGGAGGTCATCAACATGTTGTTTAAATGTTGACGACATGGGATGGCAAGGGAATGTAGACCATGCTTCTATAACCTTGGATAGACTAGGGAAATCCTTAAGAATATGGATACCCTTACAAATACTGCAAGGGTACTTGGGCTTATGGGTCATTTGGGGTATCTTGGCATCATAAACACTCCCAGCACGATTATCAGTAACTAGCAGTTTTCCAACATGTCCAGTAGTGTTTGGAGGTTTGAACCTTTTATTATTTTTATTCTTCTTAATCTTCCTTTTTTTCATCTTCTTATCCACTATGTTACTAGCTTCAGAGCTTTCACAAGGCGAAGAAGATGAAACGGAAGAAAACCTCGCAAGTGAAGAAGGCGAAGAAAATATTACTCGTGAAGAAGGAGAAGGATCAACATGAGGTTGATTCTCTTGGGGGGAATTGCTTACAACCAAATCACCAGCTACATTTGGGATTACTTGAGTGGAAAAAAACCATACTGGTAATTCAGTTGTGAGACCTAGAAGGCTGAAAGTAGTGATGTAATGAGGACCAACGTTTCCCTAAGAAGGAAAAACAATAGGTTCCCTTGGAGAAGGGGTTTCTTCATTGGTCGTTCTGGGAACTGATGCCATTAAACATAGATCCAACCTAGAGTATACTAGAGAAAATAAACAACAAACACTAAAAATATAGGAAGCAAGCAAACAAACAAAACCCTCTCACAATGAATGCACTAGTTGGTGATGAAATCCAACGTCACGAGAACAATGTAAGAAGGGGTTGAGATAGAGAGGGTGGAAAATTTACATTGATGACCTACTTAACGGACTTACACCTTGGTGTAATCTCCCACACATAATCATGGGTATACCCTCCAAGGAGCTCGAGTGAGTTTGGCCAACTTCAATTCCAGGTACCCTGAAATATTTCCCCTCCACAGTCACCTTATGTAAAGACCCTAAAGAGATAGGATGCTAAGGTTACCAATTATGATAATGATTCCTAGGGAAGTAGTCGATAGTCCGATATATGCATAAGGGCAGGGTATCTAAGCCCAAAATCTCCTTGAGAATATCTGTACATGATTTTCTTCTCAAGTGACCCCCAATAATAGGCGCATTCACTACACTAGGACCAACAAAGTAGGGTGAGTAACTTTGCTGGCCTTAATGCAACCTCATGATTGACCCTTGTGTTAGAAGGGATTCCCAGGACAAAATGTAATAAGTAGATTTACCGCTCATTAGCACAAGATTATCTGTTTGTTTACAACTTTGGAAAGTTATCTTTCACACCTATTCCAAATCCCTACACCCTAATCTAATGTAGGTTTACTACGAGAAAATATAAAAATATCTAATCAATTTTTATAAGCACTTTATTTTAAGGTTGTTGTTTACTCAAGAGGAAAATGGCATGGACTAAATGATGTTTTGACCGACCCTGAAAAATACAAAGAAATGAAAATGAAAATATTTCACTTTGATGAAAGTTATATTACGAGAAGGAGAAAACGTTTATCATTCCCAGATGCACAGGTGGCTTGCATTCTAGCCCTACCGAAGATATCACCATGTCAACTACCGGATCCAAGTCATAAGAGATTGAGATTATAGTGAGAGGCTCATCTAAAATGGAAGTGGAAGACATGGGAGACAATGCCACATAATTGACCTGTGGTGGGGGAGATACCATCTACATATAAGTACCATTCAAAGAGGTCATTAGGTTAATAATAAAATCAGGGCCAACAAAGGAGAGTTGATCAATAGTCATAACTCTTCCATCATGAGAGAAACATATCACACGAAAAAGAGTGGACACGATAGATTTCATGGCATAGACATAATCTCTCCCAAGGAGTAAATCAAAATCCAAGGGATTGTGGACTACCACGACGTCAATAACGACAATTTTCCCTCCCAAAGTTATGGGAAACTGAGGAAGGACTCCTAAAGGGTGACTGGTTCTTCTATTAAAAGATAACAAATTTTGTGTAACTGGTGCAAGCTAAGGACAACCCATAGCTTTCTAAGCAATGGAGGAAAAAATACTAATGGGCATACCTTCTTCTATCATCGTATGAGGAATGTCCCGACCACAAACTTGTACTGTAATCTTGAAAGTAACGTGAGAGGGAAGACGAGGTCCAGTTAGCGAACCCCAATCAAAAAAGGATGGCCTCATTACTTGGAGGGGGTTCCATGGGAGAAGGAGGAATGCCCCCCAGCATGGTAGATTCTGTATCAAAGAGAAAAACATGGGAAGTATCAGGGTTACTCTCTAGTGGGAGAGTAGGATCGACCGATTATAAGATCAGATTGACTACTTGAGTTGCATGATCCAAGGGGAGAATGGGGTTGATGGATGGAAATAGATCAACCGCTTGGGTTTCACTCCCTAACGATAGAGTGGGACCGACCGAGGATGGGATCATATCGACCACTTTTTCAACTGGTTCAACTAAGTTTGTGACCAGATTGACTACCTCATGAACCGAATCGACCGATGAAGGGACTGAATTAATCATGCCATAAATGATAGGTTTGTTGAGAGTAAGGCTGTGGTAAGCAATCAAAAGTTGAGGCTGGGAAGTAGTCATGTCTTCCAGTAATTCCGAAGCTTCGTCCATATGAAGGAAAAGGTGAGTTTGATTACTCCCTTTGCATAACATACACGAGAACTTGACTTTACTTTTCTTCTTCCCAATGATATATTTACTAGTTGATGGGAGGTCATCAACATGTTGTTTAGAGTATGACGACATGGAAAGGTGAGGGTGTGTAGACCATGCTTCTATAACCTTGGATAGACCAGGGAAATCCTTAAGAAGATGGCTACCCTTACAAATCCTACAAGGGTACTTGGGATTATGGGTCGTTTGGGGGATCTTAGCATCATCAACACTCCCAACATAATTATCAGTAACTAGCGGTTTTCCAAAATGTTGAGCAATGGTTGGAGGTTTGAACCTTTTATTATTTTTCTTCTTCTTAATCTTCCTTTTCTTCTTCTTCTTATCCACTATGTTACTAGCTTCAGAGCTTTCACTAGG
This sequence comes from Picea sitchensis, assembly GCA_010110895.2. Lineage (NCBI taxonomy): Eukaryota > Viridiplantae > Streptophyta > Pinopsida > Pinales > Pinaceae > Picea > Picea sitchensis. Next base: position 26,295 of record SNQJ01S0082596.1, read on the forward strand.
CGAAGAAGATGAAATGGAAGAAAACCTCGCAAGTGAAGAAGGCGAAGAAGATCTTACTGGTGAAGAAGGAGAAGGATCAACATAAGGTTGATGATCTTGGGGGGAAGTGCTTACAACCAAAGAACTAGTTGCATTTGGGATTACCTGAGTGGAAAACAACCATACCGGCAATCCAATTGTGAGACCAAGAAGGATCAAAGTAGTGATGTAACAAGGACCAATGTTTCTGCAATAAGGAAAAACAAAAGGTTCCCCTAGTGCAGGGATTGCTTCATTGATCGTTCTGGGAACTAACTCCATTAAACATAGATCCAACCTAGAGTATACTAGGGAAAATAAACAACACACGCTAAAAATATAGGAAGCAATCAAACAAACAAAACCTTCTCACAATGAATGCACTAGTTGGTGATGAAATCCAACGTCGTGAGAACAATGTAAGAAGGGGTTGAGATAGAGCGGGTGGAAAATATACATTGATGACCTAATTAACGGAATTACACCCTGGTGTAAGCTCCCACACATAATCATGGGTATACCCTAGCTCCAAGGAGCCCGAGTGAGTTTGGCCAACTTTAATTCCAGGTACCCTGAAGACTTTCCCCTCCACAGTCACCTTGTGTAAAGACACTAAAGAGATAGGCTACCAAGGTTACAAATTACGATAATGATTCCTGGGGAAGCATTCGACAGTCCGATATATGCGTAAGGGCAGGGTATCTAAGCTCGAAATCTCCTCGAGAAGGTCTATACATGATTTTCGTCTCAAGTGACCCCCAATAATAGGCACATTGACTACACTAGGACCAACAAAGTAGGGTGAGTAACTTTGTTGGCCTTAATGCGACCTCGTGATTGACCCTTGTGTTAGAAGGGCTTCCTAGGACAAAATGTAATAAGTGGATTTACCGATCACTAGCACAAGATTCTATGTTTAATTATAGCTTTGGAAAGTTATCTTTCACACATATTCCAAAGCCCTACACCCTAAGCTAATGTAGGTTTGCTACTATAAAATATAAAAATCTCTAATCAATTTTTATAAGTGTTTTATTTTAAGGTTGTTGTTTACTCAAGAGGAAAATGGCATGGACTAAATGATGTTTTGATCGACTCTGAAAAATAGAAATAAATGAGAATGCAAATATTTCACTTCGATGAAAGATATATTACGAGAAGGAGAAAACGTTTACCATTCCCAGATGCACAATGTCCCAAAATTTTATTAAACTCATCAATATCAAGATCTTCAAGAAATGAGCCAAAGAGATTGTACACCAATACATGATTCAAGAATTATTTTTAAGAATTCAAGAAAAATTTTATTAAACTCATCAATATCAAGATCTTCAAGAAATGAGCCAAAGAGATTGTACACCAATACATGATTCACAATTATTTTTACATGATTCAAGTAAAAAAATTCCAAAACCATGCAATTTCACTACTTCAAATGAAAACATGCCCCCAATCTAATGCAGCAAGAATTTTTATTTATTTTTGTTTCAAAGATAAAGGTGCTAGAAATAACAAATCTCTTTAAAACAAAGCAACCCAAATCAATTCCCTTTTCTTTTAACACAAACTATTCAATAAAATAAAAAAATGTTCTTCCACTAAATAATTCTAAAAGAAGCCCGCGACCTGGGTGTAGACCGATTGGAAAGTGTCGCGTAAATGGAAGGAAATTTGTAAATGAAGTCTCATGTTCGATTTCACCCGACTTACTCGTGCCATTCCTTAGTGTCGGGTGGTTGCACCGGGTTATAGTGGTGTCGCCTGGGATCGACCCTTCGCGGTTTCACGAGTAATGAACCAAGGAAGCTGCCATTCCCCAAGAAAAAAAAAAAAAAAAAAAAAAATTCTAAAGAAAAACAATGCTTTGTAACAAGCATTTCACACTCAAAGGAAGAGAACAAATCTTCAAAATAAAACAAGCTAAAACAAAGAAAAATAACAATAAAATAAGGATTCAAATACTATCAAACGTGCACTGTGAATCGACTATAATCAAAACCCAAAAATTCACTCCCAAAACCATATCTAAGATCCGGGTAGTTATATACCGCCACTCAAAAAAATTTACAGAAACTGTCGTGAGGGAAATAAAGAACACAAAGGTAACGATCAAGGATCGTCGCAGACAATGATAAATACATAGTGCAACATCGTCGTAGTTGCACTAGTTTCCATAGAAAAGGTGCTTAAGGATGGACCTAGTGCAAGCGGGGAAAATGAATAGAGGACATGATTTCTAGATGAAATTTCAAGACCAGAGAGTCAACATGGATCACCCAATGACTTAGAGAATAAAAAATAAACCAAAAGAAGGAAAGCTAAGCAAAATCTAAAAGAGGACGTTCCCCAATATGGCTGCCAATTTTGTTATCTAACAAATTTGTAAGTGTGGACACAAGCTTATCTCCCTAGCTTCAACAAGAAATTAGAAAAAAAAAGAGCAACATAGAAGCTTCTCCTTAGATTTCATTGTGATATAAACTAGTTTGATAAGGGATGAATGACATATTGTTTAAACATCATTTGATCATCGCTAGTGTTGTCCTTGCTCCTGCCTTTTGATTTTGTGGGATTTTGAGCCCTGCGAACACAAACCAAAAAAGAGAGAACAATGATATATATATTCCAAATGAATCCTATTCATAAGATCAAGGAAAGCACAATAAAATGAAGAAAATTTTATAAGGAAGAAATGTATCAATGCATTATATTGATGAAAGTGGAGAATACACCTAATATTCCTCGATGTTGCAAGGTCCCTTCCAATGGCCCTTTCTTCAACACACACAATACACCTTTACTCCAATTCTTTGATGAAGAGTATTCACAACCCGACTTGGAAATCTAAAGCAAAGCTATCACAAGCACAATATTCAATAGAATTCTTCATGCATAAACCAACCTAACTTTTCCCATGATATATCCCTCTTTATATAGATTGAAGAGGATGATGAGGAGATTAGATGATCCCACCAAATCATTGAAGCTAGTAAGATCCAAAACCGACGGAGGTCACCTCATTCTTGAATATTCAATTTAAACTCTTCCAAGAATTTCACCCTTTCCTTCATTAACATCGCCCATCCATGTTCCGTGGGTACCACAACTGCTTTGTGCAACACATGAAACAAACAAGCATCGTATCACCCCAAGCATTTAGAAGAGCATGACGATCTTCTTTGATAGGAATTTTAAGAAAGGAAAGATGATTCAATTTCTTCGGAAGAAAGTCTCATTTTTTTAGTTTCTTCGGGGAACATAGGATAAGTCATACACATATCATCATTTATCAGCAAGTGACCAAAATAATGTGTAACACTTGGTTTTACTTTAAAACTTAAGAGAGAAGTTTTGACAATTTTTGGCCTACAAGGCCCCTTGTAGAAAATCAATATGGACATCAAATTCAAGTTTAAGAACGATAATGGAGGTGAATATGTGAACAATAATTTAAGAGTTTATTGCACTACATATGCATCCAAATGCAACACATTGTTCATTATACACCACAAAAATATGGTGTTGTTGGAGAGAAAGAACCGCATTAAAAGAAATGGCTAATTGTAAGGATATGATCTGTTGGATTGTTTTAAAAGTATTGGGATGAAGCCATCAATTGCGAAAATTACATAGTAAATCACAAATTCCACAAAGGCTCTTAAAAATATAACACTAGAAGAAGCTTGGACTAAAATTAAACCAAATGTAAGTCACTTCCCATGTATTTAAGATAGCTTTGGGCCTTCACATCTCCCCGGGATGAGAAAAGGAAATCATTGCAAATTAAAAGTGAGAAGTGTATATTTGTTGGTTATTATGAAGATGTCAAAGGTTATAGACTTTCAACCAATATCGGTAATGAAATTATTATTAGAATGAGATGTTAAATTTGATGAAAATATCTTTGCTCGTGAGCCTAATTTGGTGTTTGTGCCTTCTTTGGTCTGCGAGCCATGTTCAACATTTTTGCCATCTTTTGTTCCTATTTGGGTTTCTTCTTCAGATGATGATAGTGAGGATGAAATCCACCCCTACTCACCTTCCCTCTAGATGAGTCTGATCCTAAACCCACACCAACTCTAGCTCCATCACCTCCTCTATATGGGTCCATTCAACATGAGAGAAGTTGGTGATCTTGTTCTGATCCTTGATCAAGATCAAACATGTTCAGAAATCCAATGAGCCTCTATCTTGGTCAGTTTCAGAGACCGTGATCTAGAAAACATTTGTAGAAGCTTCCAAGTCATCCGCATTGATAGAACACGAATAAAGAGTATCATTCTTTAATGGCAACCAATACTTGGGATCTTGAAATCTCTTCCAAAGGAAGAAAAAATTGTCGATGTAAATGGCCCATAGAACTAAGTATGCATCGATGGAAGTGTTGAAAGACACAAGGTTCGGTTAGTTTGCCAAAGGATTTTCCCAAGTTGGGAAGGAATTGAGTATAATGAAACATTTTACCCTCTAGTCAAAATAAATTCCCTCCACATTGTTCTTTCCCTTGCTGCCTCACTTAAATGGGAGTTCCATCATATGTATGTTAAATCTTCCTTCTTTCATGAATATTTGTAAGAATAAATATGCATGGAACAACCCTCCTAGCTATGTCCAGAATGACTCTAGCCTCATTTTTCTCCCAAGAAATCTCTTTATGGTCTTAAGCAAACTCCTCGAGCTATATGCCAAAATGGATAGCTTCTTTATTTCCAATCGGATTCTCTAGATTTCATTTTGATCCCAATGTCTATACCAAGAAAGCAGTAGTCCATCTCATAATCCTTTTCCCCTTATGTTGATGACCTTATCCTTACTAGTGATGACTCAAAACTTAAAGTCCATGTGTGAAAACAAACTTTAAGAAGAAATTTGAAATGTCGGACTTAGGAGTTTTGCACTATATCCTTGGTCTCCAAGTTTTACAAAACCAATGAAGGAATTTTTCCCAGTCTAAGTATGCTTGCGATTCTTCATCATCACTTTCACATGGATGATTGTAAAACAACCCCTTCTCCCTTCCAGCCTAGATTCAAGCTTGTCGCCAATTGTAATTCTCCCAAAGTTGATGCAAACTTGCACCGTCAGTTAGTTGGTAGCCTATTATACCTTACTCATACCCATCCTAATTCTTCCTTTGTTGTTTGTCTTGTTGTCTGATATATGCAAGCACCCCACAAGCCATTAGAAAGAAGTTGAAAGGATACTGCCATGTATCGCGGTACAATTCAATTCGACAATGGACCCTGATGATCAAAAGACTATTGCATGTTATGTTTTCATCCTTGGTTAAGGACCTACCACTTGGGCCTGTAAGAAATAACAAGCTATTGCACTTTCAGCGGCGTAGAGTATCGAAATGGTAAATGTAAAGTCGAAGCCTTATGGCTCGGCTAAATTCTTCAGAAGTTTGACGTAGAAGCAACATCCCACCAACCTTTGCGCAACAACTGAAAAGCTATCAAGACGCTAAAGACCTTCAATTCAACATCAACAATAACAAACACATCCACAACATGCACTTCATCATAAAGCTCACTCATGATCAAGTTATTGAAGTGCTCTTTTTCCTGGCTGCAGATCAAGTTTCATATACTTTCACAAAGTCTCTTATATAAGTGAAGTTTTCAAAATTTTGATCTATGTTAGGAGTTCAAGAAGTTGTCATCAAGGGGATAGGCTCTAATGCCTCCTTCCTTGTCCCATTATTGTTCAACCATTGTAAATCTTCATCCCATCCTAAGTTACATATAAGTGATGTTAGATATTTATACACCCTATGAGAGTTAGTTAAGAATTTTGGTCTAATGTGTCATTTAGGTAAAAGTGTGTGTTTCTTTAGTATGCATTAGTATTCCCAGTTGTAATTAGGAAATTCGATGGTCACGACATGTTCCCACATAGAGTGATCTAATGGTTCATATTCTCCTCTATCTTAATGGCCATTGATCCATGGCTTATCACCCAATTGGTCCATGATCTCTATTTAAAGAGAAATGAGGGTCATTCCCGATGCTCCATTGTGAGAAACTCTCTTGTAAAAATCTCTTTGTAATCTTTTCTTTTGCATTAATAAACTGGGTTCCAAGTGGCCATGTTGGTTGGGGTTGTGATGTTTCCATAGGGATTTTTACCATGTCAAAACATCAGCGTGTTGATATTTTATCTAAGAAGCCAGTGGGTGGTTAATAAAGGTGTTTGTCCTCCGCTGAAATACATGTGTTAAGTTGAACAAAGCCCATGATAAATTTATAGCAAAACAATGCATGGTAAAAGTCTAGCACCACCTCTAATTTCTAGAGGGTGTAACTCGCTTAGAAGTTTGTTTGGGGATTAGGAGTAGTATATGGAAATATTATTAACCATAGAAGACAATAATGGGGGTAGATTTGGAATTTGGGTATGTAAAAAATGTACAGGAAGAGAAAATAAATAAGACACTTGTAGCATGCAGGAGTAAAATGGGAAAATAGTCTAAACTTCCATAACGCTTCAGCTCAGAGCTCGGTTTTGAGAAAATGAATAGTTGTTGAAAATTTATTGAGGAGGAGAAAACAATTTTCCACCCAAAATTTTAAATTGGCACTAAAATGTTTAGGAAAATAATAAAGTAATTTATTTAGTAGTAAAATAGAGCAATGAGTGGAAATTACAACTTCAGAATGTTGTAACTTTTCTCTCAAAACTCATAATGAGGCATGAGTACAACAATTGGAGACTTGTTTCAAAGGAGGATGTGTTTAAAGAATCATATTTTGAGTAAGTGCATTTTTTTCTTTGTAAATTGAGATGAAGAATAACTCGTAATCTAGTTAATGAAATGTTTTATACTATACATGTTAATAATTATTACATGCATATTTCTTGCAAAATTAGAGGTGGAGGAAAAAAATTTGGTTATTATATGAGAACCAGAGTTATGGAAGATTCTCAAAGATATTACATTCATGAGGAGGAGGCCTGAGGTCTCTATGTCAACATGGGAAATTTTGAGACAAGGTATAATGGAAGGAGAGGCATGAGTCTCAGAATCATGCAAATCTTGCCTAGGGAAGTGCAGTACACGGAAGATAATGAAAGGACTATGAAGGCTTAGGAAGAGATACTAAATTTTTTGAATATGTTTCATAGGAAATTTAACAAAGACTCGCACGAAGAAAGAAACTAGTGTTAGATAAGTGACATCATCTAGATCTCAAAGTAGAAGGGATGATCACGAGAATAATAGACAATCAATAAGTATGAGAAGACACCATCATTCTCCAAGGAAATCCACTAGAATAATTTGTGAAATTTTAGGGCTAAGGAGCAGCCCGAGTGTGTTTCTTTTCAGGAGGAATAGGAGAAGGCTCAAGGCATACATCTTGAAAGGTGAACTCAGGAAACTCAAGCCACAAAATTTCAATGGCGAGCATAGAAAAGGAGAAGGGTTGAGGCCCAGCTATTGGAAATGAAGAAATATCTCCAGCCTATTGATTACCCCTCAAGAATAGAAGATAGGATTGCAACCTACCACTTTCAAGGAAAGGAATCCACATGGTGGGATTAGTTTAAGAAATCCAATCACCTTGATGAGAAGAATATCTCATGTGGTTCATAAAATATCAGCAATAAAAAATATTTTATGAGCATTACACGAAGCGAAGATGAAAGAGTTATTTGAACTTAAATTGGGAAGCATGACAATGAATTAATATGAGAATATTTTCTTTGAATTTTTTAAGTATGTGGATTTCATAAAAGGATGAGAAGGTCAAAATCCAAAGGTTTCTAAGTGGGTTACTTCTACAAGCACAAGATGATGGCCCTAGGAATACCAACAATAATACTACTATATCCTTGGATCCTTACTTTACTTTGTCAACCCATGGTTCATACAAACTTAAGAGGTGGTTTTCAATGTATATGAAGTATGCACTGACAGTAGTATAGGTCTAAGACTGATCAAAAGTTTGGAATACATGAAATTGTGTAGAAAGTGAAATGGAAAAAACATTAACTATTGTTTGAATGAAAAGCACACCAACTTGAAAGGACAATTAATCTAAATTGTAGAAAAGGAATTTAGTCTAATGATACATTGATAGGAAGTAAATAATCCTAAACCATAAAATGAAAACTCAAAGCAAAAGATGAATTTATTCTAGTGTATGACAAAACTATAATTAAAGAAAAGGTAAACTAATGCATGGACTAAAAAAACTATTTTATGCCTAACCCTTTGATCAATAGAAAGCCATATGTCTTCTTAATGTTTAATTTGCAAGAAGATGATTTTACCATGAGGCTCCAAAGGCCTTTTTTATAATAAACAAAATTCATAATCCTAACCAAGGAATGTTAAAATCCAACAGTTTTGTAGACACTGTTTTGGGTAGTTTGGCGTATCAACTTCTGGGCGAATCTCATAGCGCTACACCTCTGCTTGAGTGCACGATAGCTCGCTGGAAAGGTGTCATCGAGGAGATTCATTTTAGGGGATTAATTAGAGACTTAGGATGTAACTGAGGATATATATCCTGAAAACTCCTCTTCATTTAGGCCCTCCCAAAAATGGCCCCTAAGTTCAGGACCGGAAAAACCGCTAAAAATAGTAAATTGCCGTGAAAATCGCTACAGCCGCTAGAATAGGTGGTGGCCACCATATTCACCGATCAATCCTCCTCCTTAGTAAATTAATGCCAATTCCATTGCATTGATTGTGAGAGTGGCGCATTGCTAAACGCAAGCTGGTGAGTTGCTTTGCCTGTCCGAAGACGCATTGCTCAGTTTGTGGAAGGCTGTCACAAACATGTTGTCGGCGGGGATGAATTTGTTCAAACGCCGCTACATGAGATGATTGCGTGTAGAAGGAATCTTTGTGCTTTGTTGCGCTTCTCTCTTAACTCGCTTCTATTGGATAAAAGGTGTTTAACAGGTTGTAGTGGTTATGTGATCCTTCCGCTCAATTCCTTTGAAATCGCATTGTGAAGAAGTCAATTTTGTAGTATGAGATACCACATTGTGACATTTTTTAGGGTGGGATAGTAGTTGGAACTACCTCGTATCATTTAGATATTCCCCGTGATAAATAATGACACTACAGGGTCTGGACTCATAGATAACATGGCGCTTCCACATATATGGTTGGCTCCAAGAGAACATCGCAAACATCCAGCAGGGAAACATTGCATAATACCTCATCCTTGAAGTAATGGGATTTCGCATGAAAATTGACACTATTGGATGACACGAAGATCTCGGCCTTGACGAAGCCACCCAATGTTGTGGCTGGTCATGTGTGGTGGCTGGTCAACAATCCCAACTACTTGACACAACGCTTGGCCGAGATGATGTTCTTCCTCGCTTCTATCAACACAAAAGTAGGTCCCTTCACCCACATTCAGAATGAAAAGATGCTCCCCCTTAGATCCGCTGTTTCTTCCGGGTTGAATTGTTGTGGTCGCAAAAAATAGTAGTAGTAATTTGCTGATGATCCGCCTTCATCGGCGATTTTCTCAATCGCATTTTGGAATCGTGGTTCGAATTTTGTATTTGATCTCGCATTGACCAATGACTCGCTTTGAGAGACATTCATCTGTTGTTATAGTGGGATTTTTGAAATTGCACCATTTTACGCGTCTCTTCATCTTTACTGGACCCCTTATTTTCCAAAGGGCTTAGACCGGTTTTCGAGAATGTTTGTTAGCCTTTGTTTATCATACTTTGGGTTATTTTGTATTTGTAACCAACTCCCATTTGTTCTAGTGCTTAAATTTCTGCTCCATTATAAAAACATATTGATAAGCAACACCGAAAGTGATGAGATGTCCAGAAAATCCATTTAAATTTGTGTATTTGTAGAGCCCCATGGTATTTCAGAAACAAATGTCGCGAGTCTCGATACCCAACATGGTGTGCAAGGTATGGAAGGTATTATGAAATCCGTAATCCTCTTGCTCCCTCTTCAATAACAGTTGTGGTCCATCTCATGTACTAATCCTCATAGTTTCCAGTTAGGGTAATACTATTCCTTTATCGCGATCTCACAAAAATCCAAAGTGGGTTTGGACCCATATATTCCAGACTCCACTATGGAACTTTTTCTCCAAGTATTTCCACCAATGTTTGACATCGTGGAGAACCTATGAGTGTGAAGGCGACCTTTCCGGCTTGAAATTATGAACAGAGAAGTCAACCGCGTATTTAACCGGCTTTTCTCAGGGAATCGTGATCTATCTGACCTTCAAATATGGGGAATATCAAAATTAACTTCCACCTTGAAAGGCGAGGTGCCTAAAAAGTGGCCACTTGATGAAAATTTGCATGTTTCTATCGACAGGCATTGAAGGATGTTGGAGAAATTCTCCATCATTTCATCCCTTGTTGTGAGAGCTTGCTCAAGAAAAAGATTAATAGAATCGTCAGCTTCCGCCATTTCTTTTATTTTCTTCCTGGCCATGGAGGGTTTATTATTACGCATTTATAAAATTTCCTTTTCTCTCAGATGTACACCGAGACCCAACTTTCTATACTGTACCTCTTAGGGACATGCATCAAAAACGTATCAAGAGAAACCTGCTATGATACCACTAATCCGGATTATTTTCTACATCTAAAATGAGAGCAGAGATATAATAAATAAATGCAGAGATATCTCTGGATATCTAATAATATAACATAAATGTATTAGAGATGCAACCATAAACACATAAATACATTAATATGCAATTTTCTATTAATGAGCAAAATGTACAAAGACTCCAAAATATAGAATGAAACACTAGTTGAATGGTAGCAATCCCTATCTCTGAGAAAGAGATGTGTCTCATGATCCTAATTTGCAAGAAGATTATTTTACAATGAGGCTCCAAAGGCCTTTTATCATAAACAAAATCAAAACCCTAACCCTGAAGATGAAAGCCAGCTTTGTGGACCCCTGCTTTTGCTAATGGTATCAACTTCCCGTGGTATCATTGAGGATTCATTTTGGGGGCTCAATTAAAGAATTTACATATCATTGAGTAGCTCAATCCTAAAAAACATTCATTTAGGGCCTCAAAATGGCCTCCTCAGAAGTTTGAGGACCTAAACTGCTAAAAATAGTAAGTTGTCATAAAGCTGTTTTGAGCTGCTTTTGGAATATGTGGTATTTCACCTATGATCCACCGGATCAATTCCTACATGAAAACTAAAAAATCCTGTAAATATAGTGTAAGTCTTATGAAGCATCATAAAATCTAGACTATAATAAAATGGAATACCCATAGAGGTTCTCGTCCTTTGGGAAGATGCCTAGGAGTTTTCGAATAGGTTGTTGAACCTTTCTATAGGATGTTTATTGTAACTAACCAATGAATTATAACCTTACATAAAGAAAAATAATCATCCAAAACTACATTAAGCTTCAAAAGAAATGAAATGCTAACAAATCATTATATTAACATGCATAAAAACTAAAGAAATTGCAATGGGGTCCCTGAGTCTTGAGTGGGTCCTACACAAGAAGCAGAAGGAACCTTGAGAAAAATCTAATAAGCTAAAAACAAGACCATATTTATTCCATTAACATCAATAATATATTAAGATAAAAAATGCTCTAAGTCTTCATAGCAAAGTCTCAATACAATATTCTCAAAAATTTGTTTCCTTCTCTCCTAGGCTAGAGTTCTATATATAATCTTGAGAACTCGACCTCTTTGCTTAATTGAGAAGTGGGTAAATGGGCAATATCATCCAATCCCATCTAAGGTCTTGAACTCAAGCATTGACTGTGAGAGCATATTAATGAACAAAGAACACTCTAGAGGTAGGTGGGGACAAAGTCCCTTGATTCTTGGTTGGCACTTAAGGAGACATAGTCCCCTATTTTTAGGATGTTGGCACCCTTGACTCATGAAGTTCAACATTGTTGGTTATACACACATCTTTTGGCATATATATTAGAGAAAAAAGGTATAATATACACAAAATTCCACCTCAAAACACATTTACTAAGAAACGTGCAAAAATATACATGACTTACTATTAAACATGGTAAAAAAAGTATTAACCATATTATGGTGGGAAAATGTGCCTAACATGAACATTTGTGTTAGAAAATGATTGGGCTCATCATCACCCCCAAACTGAAACTTTGCACACTCTTGATGCAACAAAATTTAGTTCCTCTGCTCTCATTATTGTTTTTGTTGTCCACTAGGCTCATGAACATTGCTAGGTTGTTGCCCTGTACCTTGTTGTTGTTGACTAAGTTGTTGTTGTTCAACATAGTGTTGTTGTTCAACACCTTGTTGTTGTTCATTAACTTGATTTTGATCAACACCTTGTTGTTGATCAATAAATTCTTGCCTCATATCCCATGCCACATACCTTGTGATGGCTTGCTTCTCATGATGTCCCTTATTTTTCACAGTCTTGTCCCACTCTTGTTCTTCCTTTCCCATGTTGAGATCAACCACATGTGCTATAGGTAGAAGGAGTGGGTGGGTCATATTCAACCCAATCCATTCATTTTTCATCTTCCTTAAGGCCTCTTTGTACCAAGGTGTCCTTAAGAGGGAAATTTGTAGGGCAAGGAGTGAAAAACACTATGGAAATCCTCTACTTCCTCTTCTCCCAAAAATATTAATAAGTCATCTAAGTGAGCCATTGCTTCTATTTTCTTGGTTTTCCAACCAGGGGCTACATATTTATCTAAAGAGAGTTTGTGGTGGTTGGTTATAATGTCCCTAGGTCTATCTTCCTCAACTCTAATCCACAAAGGTGTTTGGAGTTCTTCTTCTTTATACTTATTGATTTTCTTTTCCCTCATTTCCTCATTCCTTAGTCATGATGAAAATGACATCAATTGAACATCCCCTACATGTGGATTGGGATTCCAATTGTATGGTTGTGGTAGGATGAGGTTATGTAGTAGAAATCACATAGTCTGGCTCTTTCTTCCATGTTGCAGTCATGATATGCATCCAAGAAGTCTTTTGGAATGTCAAGGTTTAATTTTACCAACTTATCCAAGTGTTCAATTTTATTCTTATGCCACTTATCCTTTAGGAATGGTGTATATGTCCTAATAGGTGGCCTACATTCTAGCATCTCTACATATACTTTGGGTATGGTCTTGATTGTTACCTCCATGTTTTCTACCTGTTCATTCTTATCATACAATTCTCTTTTTTCCTTGTTCAATTGTTGTTGCAGCTTCTGGTTTTCCCTGGCATTCAATTTCTGGTTGTATTCCACTTTTTGCATTGTCACAATTTGAAATGTTTCCTGCATAATTTGGAGTTTCTTCTCCAACTCTTGAGAGACCTCTTCTTTTTTCCTTTGTTATCTTCTAATATTATTTTCCATTTGATGACATCAAATTTATCCTTCTCCAAATCTAACAAGGTTGCATAGAGGAGCTTCTCTATAGGGTTCCTTGTCTGGGAGGTCCCTTCAATATGAAGTGGTTTTTATTCTTTTAATGTTGTCTCATCTTGAGGTTCCTTCCCTTTTTCTTCTTTTGGTATTTATAGGCTAGGGGAATCTTTTACCTCTTCTACTTGAGTTGTAATGGTGAGTGGAGTAACTAGAGCTGGGATTTTCTTCTTTGACTCATTTTTATTCTATTGCACCTTCTCCTTCTGGGTTGAACCCATTCCGCACTAGTGATTTTGAAGGGGCTAGAAGAGGGGTCCTAGTGCAGTTAGAGCATCAACCACTTCCTTGTATTTTTCATTTATTTTCTATTTTTCTCCTTCTTTTTGTTGTTTTGATCTTTTGGGTCTAATTATTCTTTTAGGTTCTTTCCCCTTTTCTTATCCTCCCTTCCTCAAATATTGCTGCTAGTGCCTCTTCAAATGATTGAAGATCCACATTTATGAAATCTCCCACAAAATTTTGTGCTTCAAACTCCTAAGGGCATCTGAAACTATCATTTTTGTAAGTTTCTCCATGATGTGCCAAAATTTTTGGTTTTTCTTTCTTTACTTTTAGGCTCATTTCCTTTAATGGCTTGAGGAGGAAGTAATGGATGCTCAAGTTCTTTTTTAGTTCATGATTTGAAAGGTGTCTCAACTAGTGCAATAGATTGAAGTGGTAATAATATACCACACTCATCGTTCCTCACATGTGATGTACTTGATGATGTGATAGGCCACTTCTAGCCAAGGATGAGGGATGCTTTCTATTTTAATACCATTTTTTCTTCATCAAGTTTTTCATTTGGGAGGAAGAATGTACGTTTAGCATTCATGGCTTCTTGTCTCTCCTCCTTATCCCAAGGGAGACCCATGGATAGACGAAATACTTTGTTGATGGAGGCTTCATTGAACCTGATGGTTAGCCCCCAGATTGTAGTCACATATTCTTGATATTGTATATTATGGAAATTCTAAGAAAACTCTATGCCTACCTCATCATCATATCCTCTAAGTATTTCATAATATCCCAACCAATTACACCTCTGAAAAATTTCCAATATCTCTAGATTATCATAGACCCTAGAAGGTTTCACTGGCTCCCTCATCTTAAACCCAACTCCCATGGTTGGTTTTGATGAGTAAAATTATCAAGGATGGTCTTAGGGAAAATATCTTTCTGCTAGAGAATGAGAAAAAAAACTAGTTATTGTTTCATGTAGAGGCACTTGTTCAGAGAATATGACATCTTGGGGATTCTTTAGGCAGTCATGGTGCTTAGAAAGTTCAGAAAGAATTTCTTTGGGGAAAGAAGAAAAACAAATTAGGGATATTTAGCAAATTCAGGTCAATAAAGTATTTCTATAGCCATTCTTGTAGGTATTGTGTAAACATATTTCTACAGGAACTATGTTCTATAGGACTGTGTAAGTCAAGTTTATATAGGATGAAATTTTTTTGTTCAAGAACTCATATAAACCCCAGCAACGACCATAAGTTTGTAAACCAAGAAATTTAAACAAAAGATGAAAATATTTCAACAACTTGAGAGTGGTTTCTTTGTCTATGAGGGTTTAATGTCTACCTATGGTAAATTTGTTCCTGGAGAGAATTTTAACTCCCTAGATGAATGCTTTGCTCATTTTCCTAGCCTGCAAACTTGTCTCATTGCTTAACAGAACTCGAACTCACCCTTCTCTCCTTACAATTTTGAAATGATGCTTTGATTCTTATTTACTTCAAGTTATTCCCTAAATTTTAGATTTAGACTGTTATCTTGTCACAGTTGTCGACCTGATGTCTTAAGTACTCCCTAATTTGTGCCTTTATGATCCTCCACTTAATTTACTTAAATTAACATGGTAATTGAAACTTAACACAAATTATGGTTGGCCACCTCCCAAATGACGAGACATGTGAACGTCCTCGTTCTCATCACCACATCAAAAATTTTATAAATATTTCCTTTGACCATATAAAAAATAAGAATGCATAGAATCGAAGAGGTTTTAATGAATGCCTAGAGGAGGTAATTGTAATACCCATAAAAGCCACGCATTTAATTTGATTTCTATTTATAGGTTGCTTTAGTAATGGTAGAATGTATTGTTGGTTGTCATTCTTTTGTTGATGGCTAGATTGACGATGTGAAGATCCCATTTATTGAGATTGGCGTTGAAGACTTTCTTGTTGATATGGTTGCTACAAATTTCCTTTCCACAGAGATATCGAGTATTGTGGATTTAATTTGTTCTAAAGAATACAAAGTATCCTATAGAACTGTAGCTTTTTTATGTTGAATATTTTCTACAAGATATAGAGTATCTTGTAGAAATGTATTGTTGTTGTCCCGATACTTTTATTTGATGTAGAACTGGTTGAAAAAGATGGTGATGTTACCGATATTAAAAATTGGATTGTTGATGTTGGTCTTGACCCTTGAATTCTTGTTTATTTGTATAAATGATCCTGTAGGTAGATCCTATAGAATCATGTAGGATAATCCTGTAGAATCCTCTAGGATGACCATGTAGATCAATTTATTTAAGATAAAGGGGAAAATGTAAAAAGTTGAATGTGCGTTATTGATGCATGAAAAAGGAAAGAGATGGGATTTTATGAATGAAATTGTTGGAGTTATGTATGGATGATGATATTGGAAGTGTAGATAAAATAAAAATGCTTACTTCCCTTATTGATTTGTAGTCGAATTTATTTTATTTCTCCTTCTTTGCACGTATAGTTTCTACAGACGAATTTTGGTACCTTGTAAACAAAAACATCAATATTCTGGAAATCTTTCTTTTATTTTTTCTTCCTTTTTCCTCAAGGCTTAAGTGCCATCACTGCTTCACTTATATTTCCTTCCTCATCAAGCCTCTGAGATGTTTTCTTGATGAGGATATTTATTTATTCCTCATATATGAGACTACCTCCATTGGAGGTTTTCATGCACATATATGTCTTAGATTCCTCAAAGAGGTTTTCATCTAGGTATTTTTATTTATTATTTTTTCTCTTTTTTTTCATATCTCCTTATTTGGATGGATTGAGAGTATTTTTCTATAAATCACATCCATATTTTGTGTCTTCACTATTGTTGTAAACTCTTCTAATGGCATTGGATTGTTGTAAACTTTCATCCTGAATCCATTTACTAGAAAGGGAATTCTTTCTTCATCAATGGTTATTATCCTGATTAAGACATTGTCATAGAATTTTTCAATGGTGTAGGGCCCTAACCACCTAGTCATAAAATTTCCATTGAAGTATTTGAATCTTGAATCATATAAGAGATCCTAATCCCCTTCTTTGAACTTGTTATGCTTAATTTTCTTGTCATGCCAATATTTTGTTGTTGCACTACTTCAATGTTGAAGATTGCTTGCATTTTGTACTCATCTAAGGCATTTAGTTGACTCAATATTTCTCTTCATGTTGATGGTAAATCCATGTTCAATTCAACTGATGTTATTAATGTCTGGTATTCAAATTCAATAGGGAGCATGGATTTCTTACCATAGACTAACTCAAAGGGCGTGAGTCAGGTGGTAGTCTTCCATGTGATGATGTATCTTACGTTGCTTCTGTGAGTTTATTTGACCAATTTTTTTTGTTCATGCTCACTTTTTTGGTGAGGATGTTCTCCAACTCTCGGTTGGTGACTTCAACTTGCTCATTTTCTTGTGGATGGTAGGGAGTTGATTTCCTATGGCAGATGTTGCATTCCTTCATGATTTCCTCAATAAATCTAGATGTAAACTGAGTTCCTTGATCTGTTACAATCTCTTGACAAACAAACCTTGAGAATATGCATTCTTAGAGGAATGCAACTACATTTTTGTTCTATGGCATCCTTCATATATTTTACTTCAACCCATTTGGTCAAATAATCAGTGCATACCAATATGTGCCTCTTTTTCCCTGATGGTGGATCAATTAGGACTATAAAGTCCATGCCCCACTTTTCAAATGGTTCCAATGATACTTGGGACTTCAAAGGAATATCATTCCTCTTTGTATCCTTCCTCATTGTTTGACATTCATCACAATGTGAAGTATATTATTGAGCATCTCATGTAGGGCCTGGACAAGTAGTATCCAACTTGTGGTGGATATTGTAGGATGTCCTTTTGCTACATAATGTCCTCCTCCACATGGTTCATCATGATAATAATGGAGGATATCATGTACATCATCTTCTCTTATGCATCTCCTCAAAACCTGGTATGGGAAAAGTTTGAATAGATAACCAGCTACCCAAGTATAGGATGATTTTTTCTAGATATTCTTGCATCTTTCTCTGTAGGAGAAATGTTGAGGAAACTTCTCTTTTGTCAAATAATTTTCTATGTCATCAAACCGTGGGTTTGTGTTGATATGGAAAAGAGGTTCTCATATGGAAATTGATCATCAATCATGTCTTCTTCAGTATGAATAGTCAACATGGACAAAAAAATATGAAACTACATTTTTCTTTCCAGGATTATCAAGAATAGTTAGATCAAACCATTGTAATAAAAAAACCCATCTAATAATTCTACCATTGATGTAAAGTTTGTTCATCAAGTATATAATGACAACATGATATATATGCACAAAAACTTTATACCCTGTAACACAATGTCTGAATTTCCACAATTTAATTAGAGCGAGAACTACTGGTAAAAGTTCATTTTCTATAACAGTGTAGTTTAGCTCTGCACCAACCAAATTCTTACTTATGATATATATGGAATAAGGCTTGTTATATTCATATTTTCCTAAGAATGATCCTATATATTTATTTGATGCGTCAATGTGAATATGAAATGGAAGAGCCCAATTGGGACCTTGTAATACATGATCAGTTGAGAGTTTTTCTTTTATGGTTTCAAATTCTTGTTGATAGTTTAGAGTCCAATAATAATATACATCCTTGGATAGCAGGGTAAATAGGGGAGAAGCTATCTTACTTAAATCCTTGATGATCCTCTTGTAGTATCCTACATGTCCAAGAAAATTTTTGATATTTTTTTGTTTCAGAGTTGTAGGAAATAGGGTGATGATCTTGATTTTTTTTTCTATTTCAACCCCTCTGGATGAAAGATGGTGTCCTAACATAATCCCTTTATCCATCATCATATTGAATTTTTCATTGTAAGGGATAGGTTCATTTATATACATCTTTGGAGAACCTTATCCAGATTGTCCAAGGATTCATCAAAAGACCTCCCATAAGGGGTAAAGTCATCAATATAGATTTCAACTTTATATTGGATGAGTTCTGAAAATATGTTGTGTATTTCTATTTGGAAAGTGGCTGGGGAATTACATAGGCCAAATGGTAAGAATTTGTAGGAAAATGTGCCCCATGGACAAGTAAATGTGGTTTTTTCCTGATATTTGGGACTGATCTGAATTTGGTTGTATCCACTAAATCCATCTAGGAATGAAAATTATTCCTTGCCAACTAAGACATCCAATACTTGGTCAATGAAGGGTAAGGAGTGTTTATATTATGGTAGTTGTGGGAGGTATTAACCTCCACATGTAATCCTAACAAGAATAGAATATTCTGAGAAGCAAGAAGAAACCCTAAAGCTTTGGACATAACCCTAGAAGACAAGTCAGCTAAAGGAAATATTTAATATTGAGATTTTAGCCTCCATAATGAGAACTCGACCTAGAAAACTAAGGAGGAGTAGTATAAATACATGACATCAGATCTCATGTGACACAGAAAACTCACAACTACAGGAATGTAAGAGTGTGCACTCCAGAAACCGAGTAAGTGCACAAGTCTGAAGAATAGTTGCAGTTGCAACTACTGCAACCTGTATTCTCGGATTAGTCTTGGACTTTCTATTGGTTATGGTTTGGAATTTCTGGCTTGTGTGCTAAACTCTAGAGAGAGGTACGCTACATTGATTGGCTATTAGGCCTAGGGTTTTCTTCCGAAATTATTCTCGCTCAAGGTTAAGGTGCTCAGGGGTGGCTTCGGCCTATGGTTGGGTGAAAATATTTCTATATTGTCTATGGTTAAAGAAGAACACCTATTATTTTCTAATAGGTTATGGGCCCACACTATATTCGGATAGTCTAACCACTGGAAGATATATTGGGATGATTTGATCAGTTACAGTTGCAGTTGCAGTCAGTTTTTGCTGCAGCAATGAAACCCTAACCCTCTTGTCGAGGTACCTTAAGTGAAGAGATTGACCTAATTTCTAGATAGCCTAGTGTTCCCTAACCCAACACACCTCCTAGAACTCTCAGCAAGATAAGACACCAAGTTTGAGTTTTGGGTCAAAGTCAAAGGTTGACCAAGTCAATTTCAAAGGTTGACCAAGTAAAAGCAGTCATGACTTACTCTATGAAGTCAAAAAACAAGTTAGAAGGGGATTCTAACTTTAGAGCATGGAAGACAAGGATTTACCTCATCCTTGCCAAGAATAAAGTGTTGGATATCGTGAAAGGAAATATTGTGGAACCACAGGTTGAAGAAGGAAAAGAGAAGGAACCTTAGAATGTTGCAATTATGGAGAAGTTCAAGGACAATGACATCAATTCCATGATTATCATAGTGGAATCTGTAAAAGACCACTTGATACCCTACATCTATCATCTTGACTCATCTAAGAAGATGTATGATGCCCTAATTAACCTCTTCTCAGTCAGAAACATTAGACAAGTAATGAGTCTAAAGAATGAGCTCTGTGACATGAAAATGAATAATGATGACAACATAACATCATATTTTGTGAGAATCTCTCAGTTAAGAGATCAACTACAAGTTATTGAAGAAATCATTTTAGAGAAGGAACTGGTAAATATAGTACTCAATGTTCTTCCCAAAACATGGGATGCATTTTCTACAAGCATGAACACAAGGAAGGAGTATCCCACATTTGAAGAAATTTGGACTTGATGTGCACAAGAAGAATCAAGGATTAGTGCAAAAGAGAAATTCCAAAGGAAAGATGATGATCAAGCCTACACAACAAAGTTCAAGAAATTCAGGAATAAGAAGAAGTTTGACTCAAGGAGGAAACCAAATCAAGAGAAATATATGTCAAAAATACATTGCTTCAACTATCGAAAATATGGTCACTACAAGAATCATTGTCCCGAGTTAAAGAAAAGGAAGGAAACACACAAAGCATCAGTTGCCGAAGAAAGGGAACCCTCAAAGAAGGCCAAGCAGGATAAACCATACTTATTCTTCTAAAACAAGGTAAAAATATTCTTCATAGTTCTTGTACATAACATGTTTACAATCGAATGGAACGAATCAGAACGCCAGTGCGGCTAGGGCCCAAACCCTAGCCGCCATCGCTCCTTTTTTTGCTTGCAGGGTCACTGTGCTACGTTTGCAGCTGCC
Organism: Picea sitchensis; assembly: GCA_010110895.2. Classification (NCBI taxonomy): domain Eukaryota; kingdom Viridiplantae; phylum Streptophyta; class Pinopsida; order Pinales; family Pinaceae; genus Picea; species Picea sitchensis. The sequence continues at coordinate 47,055 of SNQJ01S0082596.1, forward strand.
GATCAAAGTCTCTCTCAGCTTACAGGGCACGACCCGGCGGATCCAGAGCGTCCTTTCTGCGTGCACACGATCTTGGTATCGCTCTCTCAGCATACAAGATGCGTTGCGATTCCAGCGCGTCCCTTCTGTGCGTCTGAAGCAGGGGTAGCCTCTGGTAGTCGCCGCCCTGTCAAGATGGCTCCAAATCCGACTGCAGATAATGAGGAAGATCCTTTGGAGGAATTCAAAGCGTTAGTCCGCTCGGCAGGATCTAAATCCAAGCCTTCTCTTCCGTCTAAGTTTGTTAAGAAGATGGAGGAGATCCCTTCTCTGGAGCTTTCTCCAGAGCAGCCTTGCAACCTTGCCCTCTATCTGGCAGAAAAGGCCCTCGTCGGAAAGTTTACGGGGTTATGG
>SNQJ01S0082597.1:0-29198 GCA_010110895.2 Picea sitchensis
GATAAAGTGAAAGAATATATATTGTGGTTAAAAGTGGTATAAAGTTCTCATACTAATTCACCCCCCCTCTCAATATTCCAACAATTGGTATCAGAAAAGGTTCATTCAAGGAAACAGTTTAACCATTGGAAGGTAGATCATGGAGTACAGTATGAATGGAGCACCAATGTTCAATGGTCAGAAGGGTCTGAAGTATGAATTGTGGAGTTGTAGGATGAAGGTATTTTTATAGGCACATGGATATGATGTTTTTCACTCAGTTGTTACAAGATACAATGTTATGAAGAAACCAAAGACTGCAACCAAGAAGTAATTGAAAAGGAACAACAAAATAGCAATGGATTTTATCTTGGAAGGATTGCTTGATTCAATAAAGGACAAAGTGGGAAAATGTTCATCAGCTAAAGAAATCTGGGATAAGCTACATAATATCTATTATTCTCCCATTTAAGAGTCAAAGATTGTTGAAGAAGATGCAGGTACATAACAAGAGGTAAGATGCTCATCATATCAAACAGATTCATAAGAAGAAGAGTTTGTAGTCAACGAAAGTGAGCTCTTTTTATTGACTTGTGAAGAGTGAGAAGATTGAAAATGAATGCTCTTATTTGAAGATTGAAAGTGATGAGACACAACAACCCAATGAAATAGAAGATAATCCTAAGATTGAAAAAGAAAAGGATCTTGAAGCAAAATTAATCAGTGCTCTGGATGAACTAACAAAAGAAAGGAAGAAGAACCAGTCACTTGAGGAACAATTAGCCAAGAATCATTCTTAAGAAAGTTCTGAAGAATCCTAATAGGTCATCATGAAACTAAAATATCAGCTAGAATAAGCCAAAAAAATTGAATAAACATACAAAATTCATATGGAAGAGAATGAGTTTTTGGAAGCTGAAATAGAAGACCTAAGAAAGGAAGCAATAAAATAGAAGCAATGTTTGGAAACCGAAATAAAGGAAGCATAAAAGAGCGAGAATATACTGACAGGTCATCTTAAGTAAATAACCGACGACTTAAATAAGCTTGAAACATAATATGATCAAGAAGAGAGAAGATGTGAAAAATAAATCATCACATTGAATATCCAACTTGAAGAGGCAAAGCGAACAGAATAAGTCATGGAGATTCAAATGATGAAGAAAGAAGAAGAGGTTGAGAAGATTGAAGAAGAAGTTGTCACATTAAGAAGTAAAATCGTCAAGCTCAACAAGAATTTTGAAGAGAAAGAAACATCCACATCAACAATAGAGAATGAAGAGAAGCATTCCAGGGTGCCAAAAAAGAAAAATGAAGAAAAGAGTAAGATTTATGCAGAAGTACTAAAAGCAAGGAATTATGGTCAGTAAGAATCAAAGAAGAATAATAGAGATACATCTTCAACAAGACCTACCACGTTTAGGAAAAAACAAATCTTCAACCATAATGAAGGGATCCACAGAAGAGAAGATCATGATCAACCACGAAAGTAATTCAGAAGGACTACACCACAAAGAAGATCATTCACTCCCAAGTATGTAAATTTGTGTTACGGTCATTGTTTTTATTGTACTAACTTTGGACATAAGGTTGCATATTGAAGGGATTATGAAAGAAATGTTCAAACAAGAAAAGCTTATGTGACCCCACATGAAATTTAATGTTACAAGTGCCATACCTATGGACACATAGCCCGTGATTTTAGAAGCATGATGGATAATTCTTTGAGAAAGAACATTGATATTAGATATAAGAAAGGTTAGAAAAGAAAACAAGAAGAACAAGTGAATAAAGACCAGGTCCCAGAGATCGTAGGATAAAAAATAATATGAGATGAAGAAAAATCTACAAGGAAAAATGATTTTTTCATATACACGAAGGTTTGGAAAAGAAATGAAAAACAAGAAGAACATGTGAATAAAGAAAAGGTCCCAAAAATCACAGGATTTGTAGTAGTATGAGAAAGAAAAGAAGAGAAGGTGAATAAAGAACAGGTTCAAGATATTGTACTTTCTATAATTATAGTGCAAGATCAATCCATATGCAGAAAGGAAGAATTCAGAATTCAAAAAGATGATGAGTCTACAGACGAAGAGGAAGATTACTCCACATTAGAGAGGGTATTTTTCTGAGCCATTTGGCTTGGAGACTCCTAGTAAGTATGTATGTTGAACAGGGGGAGTCCATGCAGTAGATACTACATATCAGAGAACCATCTTTCGATCAGTATGAAGTGTTTGCAGAGACAAATTCAGAGGAGTCAGATAACATAAGTACAAAGTAACAAATTGATTGGTTGAGAAGTTGTGTTCCCACACAAGTATCAGTTGGAAAAAATTTATGATTATATTGCACATATGTATTTAGGCAGGGATGTCTTCAGTACAGGTTGTTCCAGACATGCAAAGTTTAATGAGAAGATAGATATATTTGATTTTGGTTGATCAATATGAACATGTGATGATCTGTTGTAGTATATTCAAGAGAAGTCTTTAGAATGGTATAGTGACAGATGGGTCAACATTGTGGATATTTGAGTATTACGGTTATGAAAAGTTGGTGACATATGGATATATATGGATTCATGATATTCTTAGTAGGTACAAGAAACACAGGTCAGATGAATAACAACATATCTACAATTGGAATAAGTGGAATCAGTTAGTCATAGAAAGGAAAAGCAATGAAAGGCACAACAAAATAGGGAAAGAGAAACCGTCAGCGTAAGCTATATCATCAAAAAGACATTATCGAATAGTATGGTCAAGTGAAGATGACAAGTAAATGAAGAAATCAAATTTTGAATTATTTTTATATATGTCAATGAAATTCAAGAGGAAGCACCAATGGAAAATAAACAACACCGGAAGAGAGGAAAGGAAACATATACATGTATCTCTACATTGATCCACATCTTACAGAAAAGTCAAGGGAAGAAAAATCATCAGAGAGAGAGATCCATAAAGGAATATTAGTAGCATACAGACAGGGAGACATACCCACAAGGGGAGATATTCTCTTTCCCATGATTGGTTAGAACATGTACAATATCAGGAGGAGACATATCGATAGGGGGAGTTGACCTTTGGTCAAAGATGAAGAGAAAGAATAGAGGCATGAAGACAGGGGGAGCATCCCCAAGAGGAGATACCCTTTTCCATTGATGTCAAAGGGGGAGAGATAGAAACATTGATGAGGAGTGATGATCATAGGGGGATCATGAGCATGAGTGTTTCCATGTCTAAGTGTTTCCATAAATGTTGGTGTTTCCATTAACATCAAAGGGGGATATTGTTGGATAGTTGGTTCTCATTGATATCAACCCTTGGAAAGTGATTTTGGAGATTGATGTCATGCCTTCAAGAGGTCCAGATATGTTGGACAATTGCTTGAAATTTGTATGATCGAGATTGATGATGAGTTAGTTGGGTACATTTGATGTAGTCTACATGTATCCCCAGAGGTGTGGTTATGGTATCCGAAGTTGATTAAGGAATATGGACATAAAGGACAATGAAATTGCAGGTAATACTATCATAGATGGATAATACACGTCATTCCATTTCCGATGATATGTGGAATTCCACATGGTTCCTCATGGTTAGGGAGATATGGCCTTGTGAAGTTGGAAGCCCCAAAGAGTGGTCAAAAAGCCGCTAGTTGGTTACAAGTATTGGTCAAAGGGTAAAGTAGTTGTAACAAGAAACCCCTAAAATAAGGAAAGAGGTTACTTAACAAAAGTATAAATATACCTCAAGGAATCATTCACAAATAAACTCACACACTTATTCATTGATTATCTTTCTTATGATCTAGTGATCTTTTTCTAAGGTTGTAGCATCATTTTCCGAGGTAGGAAAGGAAGGACTATGATGAAAATATCAGATTTAAAACAAACCCTAATTTATGAGGTATAAATGAGTTACAGGTCAGTAAGGGAGCATATGCATGTGGGTTGCAGTGAATAAAAGAGCGTATATACGTGGGATATAAAAGAGAAAGTCGCATACATATGAAAATATTGTGAAAAGTGAGAAGAGATGTTGGTAGTAGGTTGTTTAGGACCGTGGAAGAGATACATGTCAGTATTACAAAGTATTAGGTCAGCTACAGGATTAGAGGTAAGTCTTAAGGGTTACATTTATGTGATTGTGTCTTATGCTTTGTAATGGTAAGGTACATGCTTGAGAGGTATTGGTACATGCTTGAGGCACATCTTAGGTGCATGGTTGAGGTATATCTGTTGAGGTACATTGCTGGTGCATGTCTTGTTTATATTTGTACATGGTTGATGTGCATGATTGACACATGGTATGATACATGATATGGTACATTGTTGATGTACATGGTTGATGTAGGTGGTTGATGTGCATGATTGACACATGGTTGATGTGCATGGTTGGCATATGGTATGGTACAAGTATTGATGATACAGGTTTGGTGCATGGTTGATGCACTTGTTATGGTACTTGGTATGGTACAGGTTGATGGTTTGGTATATGCTTTGGTACATGGTTGAGACACATATCTTGTGATGGTATGTTGGTGATATTGGTACATGCTTGGTAGAGGCACGTGTTGGTGATGTTGGAAATCTATTTGAGTGGTGTCCTTGGTATATGATACATGTGAGAGGATCTGGTTGAGCATCGGTGACAATGACAGTGACAGGTTGATAGGTTGACTAGTTGAGTGTCGGTGACAGTGACAGTGACAGTGGTAGTGAAAGTGAAAGTGACAGTGATAGTGGCAGTGATTGTGGTAGTGACATTTTTTCTACACTTATACTTCAGGGAAGTAGGATGGGGAAAGGAAATGGGTTTTAGCCTCCTTCTAGTTGGCCTCAGAGAATTAGGGAGTTGGAGCTTCCTTCAAGTTGGAGCCTGAGAACTAGGTGGTTGTAGCCACCTTCCGGTTGGAGCCATAGAACCTATGGGGTTGTAGCCTCCTTCTGGTTGGAGCTAGAGAATTAAAGGAGTTGTTTATTCCTTCAGGTTGGAGCCTATAAATAGGGGGTTGTAGCCTCCTCCTGGTTGGAGCCAGAGAATTCAGGGAGTTGTATCTTTCTTTAGGTTGGAGCCTGTAAATAGGGGGTTGTAGCCTCCTTCCAATTTCATTTAGAGAATTGGGAAGTTGGTGATTCCTATATATATATATATATATATATATAAGAAAGCATTCTATGGTTTTCTCCCATTTGGGGTTCCACATAAATACTAGTTTATTGTGTTCTTGATGTGTTGTTGCTTATGATTACATGCTTGTTGTAGGGATTTTACACCCTGTAGAAGATGATATCCCTTAGGTTATTCCTATACCTAATACATAAATAGAGACATGAACAAAGGATGCTCCTAGACTTGTTGGTATGTCATAACACACAATCATACCAATTCTCTATCAATGAATACATGAATTTACATAAACAATCAAGTAGAGGGAAAAATCCAACATATCTTCTATTAATCAAATAAGCAATATCAAAACTTACAGATGTAAACTAAAGATAAGTCCTTCTTCCAAGATCCTTTCCCAAGCCTCACAACCAAAATTTCAGGGTAACCTTGCTAGTTCTTTCCTCCCCTCTTCCCATGGAAATGGCTTGGTTCTTATAGGGATTTAGGGATAAGGCCATATAGTTATTAGGATAAGATTCTCAAGATCATAATGGAATCCTTCTCAAAGATAAACCCTGAGAAATTTGTGGGAAGTCTCATCCATAGAAACCAAATCCAAAAAAGGAGCTTCTAGACTTGGTCGCTCCCTAGACACATAGACAAAGCGAATGATCACTCCCTGGCAGGCCAAAAGGAGTGACCAACCCTTTTGGTCGCACCCTTAATGAAGGGAAAGAGAAACTAACGCTTTTGGTCAAACCCTTAATGAAGGGAAAGTGTGGCCAACCCTTTTGGTTGCAACCTTAATGAAGGGAAATAGTGACCAAGTGGAAATTAGGCTAGAAACTCAGGGAAAAAGTGGTAGGTTTTAAGGGTTAAAATGAGGGGTTTCTAGGGGATAATGACCTAGTAATTGTGTGATCTTTAGGTGATAATGACCTAGTGATTAGGTGGAAAATAAAATTATAACATATGGCCCCTAAAGTGATAGGTCATAAGAGGTTTCTGATGGCCGAAACACTTTATAAATCAAGTCGTAGAGTTGTGGGAAAAGAAGCTTGGATAATAGCATCGCCAGTCCTGTAGAAAAATATCCCTGAGGTGGGCATACTCATGATCAGTAAGAAATACAAGAGCATAGCCACCATAAATACACTGTGGATCCATGCATGGCACAAGTGACATGATGATGACCACAACAGAATACACCGTGGATCCATCAAGAACTAATCATGACTCGAACATGGCCACAAAAGTATACAATGTGGATCCATGCAAGACACAAGTGAAATCATAGCCATGACCAAGTACAAATGTGGATCTATGTCACATCATACAAATCAGTGAGATGACTCAATAACATAGTAATCTGTGAAGTGCTCATGAATATTCTCCATCGCAGCTTGGGAAACAATATCATCTAACATGAGTGTGATCTTTCCAAAGGTCTTCGTCCTACATCTAGAGGGTATGAATCTATGACATGTGAATAAAGGAGTTGATGTTGAGCATGGTAGAAACCGTCTGATTACTGGTCATTAATGTATACCATTAATAGATGTGGGGGAATCCACCAATGAAGATGATGGAACCCAAGATACCATGGTCAAAAGAAGGTTTTACTAGTAGTAAGAAACTGTTGATTTAGGGGCCCAACATCCCCCCCATGCCAGAGATATTGCATGTTCTTGAGCAATCAAAACTGATTTTATATTCAAAATTGTAGAGAAACTGGTCCTCCATTCTTTTAGGGTTATTTTCCAATTGAAATGTTGACATTAGATTATGTCCTCTTCTTCTCTGCTTTGAGCTTCCATGTCAAGGATCGATTACTTATAATCATCATATGAGTATGTTTATACCACTTCTTGGCATAATTAAGAAATTTATTATTCTCCTTGGTTAATCTCTCAATGTCCACCTATAACTCTGTATTAGTTCCATTAAGATCTTCATTTTCATTCTTCAAATGCATGTCCAACACCTTAAATTCACGAATCTTCTTCTTTAATTTATTGATTCCCTTGTTCTTCTTCCTTGAAACTGTGGGTTGACCTCAGAAATTTGTTGACATAGTCTATTGTGGAGGCTCATTATATCTAGTATTTTCTTCAAAAACATCCATTATGGGCATTACAATATCATCTACATTGAGTCAAACTTTAGAAGATTTAGGTTGATAATTCTTGGTTCTTGATTTCTTGGGCTAGGGTTTGTCGTGTTCCTTCTACTAAATAAAACTATGCCCTATTTGTACCTCTTCATCATTCACAGGGGTATCATTCTATGGGTAAACAACTACTAGTGTGGTATCCTTTTCATTTTTCTTCATGGATTTTTACCTGGCCATGCTCCAGGTAAATCTCCTAGGTGTAGCCATTGGATGCCCATCTTTTCTCTGTGATGACTTTTACTTTTTTTCATTATGTAAATGGTGAATCCCTCATCTCCATGGGAGCTAAGGTCTTCATCATTATTTATGTGTTTATAATTATCTAGGATGATGGTATCCTTCTGATGAACTTCAACTAATTGTGTGTGTGCTTTAATAAACTCATTTCAGACCAAGAACCAATACCAATTGTCACCCGTCTTTCACAATTCTCCCACTACCAATATTTGGACAAGTTCGTGATGATATATACTACTACTACTATTATTATAGTTCCATTTGATACCTTTAGACATTTTCTCTAAACTCTTCCACATGAAAAATGGAAAGTTGATGTAGTTACTTGATTCAAAATGCAGAGGCAGGAGAATGTGGTACATGAAACCTATGGCGTATCGGCCTTCACACGTTACAAAATTATGAAGATCAAATAGAAAGTCTTGCCGTTTCTCCTTAATCCATGACCTTGGAACTCCCCTTTTCCAATTTTATGTCTTCTCTGTTTGGCATAAAAACCACACTCATTTCCCCTATTCTATATGTTAGTTTTTGAACCAACATTCTCTGGTCTGGGGAAAACCCATGGCTTTCACAATTGTCTCTTTTGAGACGCTTACTACATTCCAAACTCGTGAAATTTACCCATTGAATCTCCTTGTAAATTCCTATGTGAAAGAGTCATTATGACCCTTGAATTTATGGAGAAAGGATATCTAGCCTACATTTTCAAGCATGGACTTGCTCGCATTATACTCTAGATACCCTTCGAGTCCGACTAACGATGATGGATCATACTTGATCGTGCGTGGTTTTCTCATTGTGTTGCAGGCTTCTGGCATATGCAGTTCCTTTGGACACTCTAACTTAAACAATGTTTCTACTAGCAATCAGATGAGGATGGGGACGATTTAGGTGGAGTTGATTTGTGCTATAGTCTAGAAGCTCAACTAAATTGGAAGGGAAGGTTGGATATGGGTAGTAATTTGAGGTTTGTATCAGATTCTTATGGTAGAGGCTAGAGTATTAGTAGTATGCATGCACACGATCTAGGGAGGTTGGTTTTTAATGATATGGAGGAATGATGACAAAATAGGTGGTGGTTTGAAGTCATGCTAATGAAGGTAAGATAAATCATATGACAACAAGGAAGATGAAAATAAGAGATCATGCGAATGAGGATATGATAACTTGTTATAAGGTAATTTCCATATGACTCACCATGTTTTTAAATAAACTTAGGAAAATAATGGACTCTTTACCTTGATTTACCTTTTGAAGAGTGTATGCAATCATATGATTGACTGGGAATTATAGGACTTGTTATGAGAAATCCAGATGTCCACTACTACGAATAAGTGATGACCAAACCTGAGTTGTCGAGAAGTGGTAAGTAATGCTAATAGAAGATGATACAGATTCACAATGATGGGAGTTATGAATCCAACTGCCCTTCTTCATGCTGAAAAATAGACTTTGAAGTATGCACAAGATGCTACAGGTCTTCCTATGATTGATATAGGAATCCTGTTGCTAGCGGGAAAACCCCCCCTATAGCTACACCATGGTTTACAATGTAGGCATATCAATAACCATTTAAAATTCTCCTACTTTTCTAACTACCCTAATCATACCCCAAACTTATGAAAGAAAAGTAAATTAAGAAGGATCCGGTAACTATACCTTTTACTCCGCGTCCGGTGTAGATCCTCTCGCACTTGATAGCTCCGCTGACTGCAAACCTCCTCCCAAGGCCAACTTGCATTCAAAGACAGATAAACAGGGAACTACACGCATACATTTCATACATAGATATGGGTTAGATGTTACAATAAAAAACATAGAACAAATGTAAACATTCAACACATCAAGTTATTGGGACAAGAAAAGTACTTCTTTTATTGATAAAACAATGATTACTTAAAACCAGTGCCGGCTACTGCTCCACGAACATAGTCTGGGATCCTATTCACCAATATCCAAGTGCACCTCCATGTATCTTTATCCTCTCACACTTCTTCTTGGGAAATGGAATGGGTTCTTATGGAGGAAAAAGGGAAAAAATGAGGAAAGCTGAGGCAATTCTCACAACAAGGCTGCAAATGCTTGGGGCAAGGAGGGGACATGAAACAGGCACAATTTCACTGTTCTTATGCTTAGATGTGGAATGATACCCCAACACTTCCTTTTATATGGGAAAATGATGGTTATTCGGTTGGGTGACGGGCTATAGGTGGTGGATTAGTTGGGAAACTACCTAGTAGCCCGTAATCTCAACGAATTCCTTGCAACTTTTTAATTTTTGCAACTTTTTCAAGTATACATGGGTTGTAATGGTGCATCTAGAATACGTACGTGGGATGTAGTGGTGAAACACACGTATGTATGTGGGCAGTAGTGTTGCAGGGCGCGTACATCTTCAAAAGTTGAGTTTTTAAGAAGAGCAACTCAGTGATGGCTTGGAAAAATTTGCATGTAAGAGGGCCAAATTCCAGGTATGCATATGTGGAGAAAATTAGGGTTATAATAGATTCACCCTAATGTGTGAGGTTAGAAGACCATATGATGGCCGAAATACATTACAAAACCTTCACCAATGTACGAAGTGAGTGAGCTCGGGACCAGAGTTCAGGAGGTGCCATCTGCAAAATAACAGTTGTTTCACTGAGGTGGGCATACCCATGCTCGAGATGAAATAAATCACGGCTTCCAATAAAATACACTGTAGATCCATTTCATATAACTATATAAAGTGTATCCACGTGTAATGCACATCGGATGTACATCTCAAAATCAAAGATATACATGTATATTATTTATCCTCAAGAAGTCAGTGACGCCTGATGGTTGGAGATGAGGCCTTCAGAGCTCGAGCAACAACTTCAAGATCTTCAAAACTTGGGTAGGAGTGTAATGTGAGTGTATGACTTCACTACCCATAGGTCTTCGATGGATCATTAAGAACATACAAGAGGATCTCGGTGATCATGCAGATAATTTCATTAATTTTGAACAAGGACTTGATTGGACTTTGGGATGGTTGGGCATGAAGTCAAGAAACAAATTGCAGAAAGGCTGACTTAGGTTGGATGAAACTTCCCTTGGACAAGAGCACGAAAGATGATCAGACTCAGACATCATGACATTGGCGTGAGTTCACGATGCAGGAGGCAACAAAAACTCTCTATGTGTTTGGAAGAATAACCAAACAGAGGAGGACACAAATCTATGTAGCGAGAACAACTTCCTAAGGTCATATTAAATCCCAAATATTGATGAACAAACGAAAGGATGTTCTTTGTCCAAGGGCAACTCATTGTGCTACCAATATATATATATATATATATATATATATATATATATTTGTCGTCCTCTTTTTGGGGTATTTTTGATTTTTTTATTATCTTTTTCAATATTTTTAAAGATCTTGAAAAAGAATAAAAGAATGCTATGTTACAAAGGAGGAACACATGTCGCAAGAATACTAGTTCCAAGCGCAAGGAACACACTATTTATCATAGCAAGGAGACATGTGCAGGAAAAGGACACTCGGGGAAAATTTCTCCATGGGTCAAGGTGTCAGGTTGCAGAGGCAAAGTGCTACAAGGATTGCGTATAAGGCATGCTTCAAAGGTTTAGTTGAGAGAAAAATGGAGCTGACATTAGGCCAAAGATGCAGAGATGCAAGTGATATTAGCAAGACATGACGAAACCCCCTTCAATGTATTTTTCATGAGCCCAGAGAAGGTAAGATTGATGTTTTTTTCACGTTTAGAGAGTCTGAAAAAACGTAAAAGAAGACTCTACTGGGGTACCTTTTTTGAAAATAGTCTAGTTGGTTCGAAAAAGGGGTAAAATTGCACCGAAAAGACGTCTATTCAGAACCATTTTAACGAGTGTGACACAAAAAATATCACTCGACAATCTTTTCAATTTTAAGGAGTCTGAAAAGAGCTTAACTATGGACTCACAACCTTTTTCTAAATTTAGTCTCCTTAGCCCGAAAAAGTATAAAATTTACTTAGGAGAACTCTCTCGACGAGACGAATCTCCCGAGGTGTACCTTTTTCCTCAATCTACAGGCCGGAAAAAGGGGTAATCTCATGCCAGTAGATGTTCTTCTGTACCAATTTAATGAGTTTGAAGGAACAAGGTCACTTGAAGATCTTTTCAATTTTATGGAATCTGAAAAGAGCTTAACTATGGACCCCGTAGGGGATGTTCTTCTGGACCAATTTAACAAGTGTGAAGGAACAAGTTCACTCAACAATGTTTTCAATTTTAGGGAGTCTCAAAAGAGCTTAACTATGGACTCTGTGGGGGTTCCTTTTTCATAAATTTAGTCCGTGAGGCTCAAAAAAGGGTTAAACTTATACCTGAGAATACTCTTCTAGCGAACTGAAGTTCTGAGAGTATAACTTTATTCGTACAATTGACTATCCAGATCGAAAAAGGGGTAAAATACCGCCAGACAGGCATGCCTTCAAGTTTTAGTTTGGAGAGCATGAAGGACACAAGATCACTCGATAATATTTTCATGTTTAGAGAGTCTGAAAACGGCTTAAAGAAGACTCCAGGGGGATATGACTCATGTATGAAATTGGTTCAGGTAGAGCCCATTGCTAGGCTCAGACCAAGAGTCTCTTCGATAGTCGACTTGAAAAGTCTCCCAAAAGGGAAGAAAACACAAACCATGGTGTAAGTCCTCCCACGATATAGAAACCATAGTCATGGATTCAAGGCTAGCCTCATCTGAAGGCAATTCAAAATCCAAGAAATCATGCAAATGAGGGTCAACAGTCCCAAAGGGTGAAGTAAACTAACCATATTCCATATGACTATGGAGGCTCTAACCAGGACTGGTAGAGTCTATCAATGAAGAATCACAAGAACGAGGGCTTGAGGATCTACAAACAACGAGATCAAACTCAGAAGGAGACTCAATATCACTTGGACCAAGAGGAGGAAGCAAGGGATCCCATGCCCCCATTAGATAAACCAATGGATCAATTGCTCAGACCAAGTCTCGAGAAGGAAAACATGATTGAACATGTTCCTTCTCAGAAGAAATTGAACACCGGGGATAAGATGCCACATAATTAACCCATGGTGGGGTAGAGTCTACATGAACACTGGGAACATATAAAGGGGCAGCTTGAACTAATGCTAAATTAGGATGGTGATTATCAGATGCCAGCTGGTCGATAGTGACAATGCTTCCATTGTGAGGGAAATGCATCACCCAAAAGAGCATAGACACCACATCGTTCATAGCATATACATAATCATGCCTGAGAATCATATTGAAATCTAACGAGTCTTGCACCACTATAACATCAACAAGGAAATATTCCCACCTAACGAGATAGGAAACTGAGGAAAAACCCCCAAGTATTCACTAGGACATTTGTCAAAATCCAACAACTCATGCGAAGATGACACAAGCTCGGTAGATCCCAAGACTTTCCAAATAGAGGAGGGTAAAATACTTGTAGAAGCTCCTTCATCCACAATACATCGAAAAATGTTTGTTGAATTAACTTCAACCCTTATTTGAAAAGGTGCATAAGAAGGAATATGAGGCTCAACAAGATCATTCCAATCAAAGAAAACCATCCTAGGGATTGGAGGGGGTGTACTCAAAGTGAGCGGAATGCCCCCTTGTTCTAGAAGTACTGAACTGGAAATGCTAAAAACATAGTCGGTGGACACATCACTCTCCAAGAGAAGAGTGCGATCAACTGAATATTTCATCGGCGTGACCACTTTGGTATACTCAACACTCTCTAAGAGAAGAGTGGGATCAACCAAAGACTACATCGACGTGACCACTTTGGTAGACTTGATACTCTCCAAGAGAAGAGTGGGATCAACTGTTGGCCCTTGACCAAGTTTTGAGGATCCTTGGTTATGTTAGACCAACTTTGGGACTTCGACAGGCTATTGAAGGTGGAGCACAAAATGAAGCGGAGATCGCGGGATGTCATCCCCCTTTTAGGGATTTTTGGGATTTGGGATTATGTAACAGGTATGGGGATGTCGACCCATGGGCTTACCCATGTTTAGGCCCGATTTTGTAATGTATAAATAGATGCTAGGCGATGTAGTGAGTATGAATGGCTAAGTGCGAATGACAAGTCAGTTGTAAGAGGTGCTAAGTGCAAGTAACAATTGTAAGTGCTCTGTGCATACTGTGGGAGGCTTGCAAGGCCGAGTGCAAGTGGCTGTAAGGGACTGTATGTAGGATTTGTGCTGTAACCTATCTTGGGGAAGGAGGATCTAGCGAAGAGTGCGTAGATCTCCTGTCCTTTGTGAAGTTGATCTGAAGGATCTGTGCATGTAAGAAGATTGAAGAAATCTAATAAAGAAGATGAAGAGTTGGTGGACATAGCTCCAGGGTGGGGGTGAACCACATACATCCTATGTTGTGAATGCTTTGTGTGATGTATTGATGTATTTATGCATTTACTTTCTTAGTGCTTTGATATAGATGAATGATAGGTAGATATGTTGTTGCTTTATGCTTAATAATGAGAGTAAATGTTGGATCTGACCTGTGTGAATGTGTTTAGTACTTGAATCTGCTAGATCTGATCTGTTTCCTTATGCTAAGTGTTGCTAGATGCTAGATCTGGTTGAGTACTGTGATGCTCTGTAATTAGGGTTTTACCTACGAAGTAGATACTAGTTAGACATTGATGAGCTATATTGCTAAGTGCTTTGTCAAGGTGTTACAATCAAATATCTGTGTCCCAGCTAAGGTTGCAGACACTGGAGTCTTGCAACTGCCCCTGCCTCTACCTCGGGTGAGACTTCATCTGCTTCACAGGTGTTTACGAAAGGGCTGGTAGTTAGGGTTTTTTTGGCGCGTTGTTGTACCGTTGAACCCTGGCTATGCCCCTGTGCCAATAAATGGTTTCGTTTCCGAGACCTGAAACTGTGATTGCTAGGAACTAAAGAAAAGAGAGCTTTGTGCATAGATCCTGACCTGAAACTGTGATTTCTGGGAACTGAGGAAGAATAAGTTCTGTGTGAATATTTGACCTGAAACTGTGAAAGCTCCGTGCGTAGATCTGTTGCCCTAGTGCGTAATATTCTACTTAATCTGTGAATCTTTGTGCTAAGAAAATAAGTCTGATTTGAAGAAAAGAGGTAAGATCTGAAAGCTTTGTGCTTTGTTATAGGTAAAAGTGTGAATTTTTGATTAAAGAGGTAAGATCTGAAATTTTTGTGCTCTGATAAAGGTAAGAATAGTGAAACGTTTTAGATCTAAAAGCTTTGTGCTCCGCTGAAAGTAAGATTAGTGGAAGTTTTTGTTTCAAGAGTATGGATCTAGGTATGTTTGATAAATATTGTCCTAGATTGAAAAGTAGGGCACAACTAGATGAAATAAGGCTTGATTTGAGTAGATCTGATAGAAGTAATGAAATATATGTTATTCCTATGCATAGAAAGGATGTTTGGACTAACAAATGGATGCAAGATCCTAGAAATATTTTTTTGCAGGTTAACTACTATGATATTAGTGCGTAGTACATGAAATATTGGGGATCATTTAATAGAAAGAGAGGATTAACCCTTTGTTACAGTTACAGAATACCGAGACATCTTGCTAAGGAATTCCCTGGTAGAAGATCTAGTTGTCTTTGTTGTAAAGCTATGGATCATGAAGTTTTAGATTTCCCTAGAATGATTACTAACCTTGAAAAAATGAATATGAGACAAGAAGACCATGAGAAAGGTCAAGAAACTAAGACCATGGCAGAACCTCAGCAAGAATCATAGAATGTACTATTACAGATGAAAGAAACCCTGAATGACCACATAGATACTAATCTATCAGAGATCTTAAAAGAGAAAGAGAAAAGAGAAGTAAGAATAGGAGACTTCGACATTGACTGTATTCTGGATGAAGAAACATAGGTGAATATAATGATAGAAAGAACTTGGGAAATCTTAGGAAAACCTGCTATGATTCCTTCATTGGGAGGAATAGGATTATTTAGAGGAAAGCTGATAACCCTATGTGGAAGACTTACCCAGATATCTATGAGTACTCATGGAACTTCGACAAAATAAGATTTTGAGGTTGTTAAATTTATTGAGAACAATGCCATGTTTGCTATGTTACTAGGAAAACCTTGGATCGAAAGGGATCAGGCCAGTAGGAAAGAAGAAGAAGTCTTAGAGTAGAATAAGCAATAATTAAAATATTTCATGACTAGGAGATTCACACACTTGATTGAAGAACAAGAGAATAGATTGAAGCTATTCAACTCGGATATCAAAGTTGAAAGAACACAAGAAGACTCACAGAAGACTGAATCACCTACCCCAGATAAAGAAGAGGTATTACCCTCGAACCCTATGAAAGAATCTCAATAGCACAAAGTTACTATTCCAAAAGAAGATAAGAACCATAATGGAAAAATGGATACCGAGACTAAGCTCACCGGGAAAAAGGATAGAAATCTCAGTAAGAAGAGAGCCAAGATCAAAAAATTATAGAAGGTTTCAGAGGCAACTTCACAGAAGGAAAATTTGCAAAACTGGAACTTCACTGATATATTAGAACAATGTCACATGGCACTTCACCATGGCGAAGAAATATAGTTGTTGGAAATAGTATAACCATTAGACTGACGCCATGAACGGTTAGAATGCCATTTATGGTCAGACAACTCACGATCAGACCATTGGGACGGTACCGTAATGGACAGAAGTAAATTAATGAAGGCTTCTCGCCTGTTGGAGAGATCCATTGCCTAATTATCTACTTATTTCGTCAACTGTTGCACCAAGAAAACTTTTGCAAATTGTATCAGAGAGAACTCATTGTTACCGCGTTGTGATTAGTAATATCGAAACCAATTCTATTGTTTTTCTCATTCATTCATCCATCCAATCTAAGAGTGTAGGTCGGATGAGCTCAACTCCACAGAGAAAATCATTGAAGAAGTTCTCATCAATCTCATGGCTGAGAAAGTAATGTCTGCAAGTATTCAAGTGTCCTCGACGAGAGGAGTGCAAGCCTCTTCATCAACTGCTCGCGGATCCAGACCATCCTGAGTTGTCACATAAAAGAGAACCAAGCACAGAGATGACCTAGCAAATGCGAAGATGATCCCAATGATACTACCAGACTACATCCCGCCTCTGGCCGACGCGGTGAGTCGTGATAGTGTGTTGAGATATTTCAAGTACACCACTATTACTGTGTACCTTCTGAAGGGGATACACGCAGTTTGAGCGCAGCAGGACAAGATTGCAATGTTGAAGTTCAACGACTTCAACCTAGGAGACCGCAAGAACCATAGTATGCTCGCCCCATATAATTACTTGACCAAGAAGAAGGGGAAGAACTCGAAAATAATCCCCCATCCATGGACGATGAACCTCACACAGTCCACCCTGTTGAATGTAATGAAAATCCCACACTTTGGAAGGCACCAAGAGGTTAACGCCTGTGTCAAGATCCTACTTTCATGTTACCATGGAGGCTACTTATGGATAGACCGTCGTATCATAATCGATCCGACGTTGATCCATAAGATCACCGGATTGAGTATGCAAGGACCCGACCCACAGGACTTCTATCCAGGGAAGGCCATAGATCGCACCCTAGCACAAAATATCAAGGATACCTACGACGATGTTGAGAAGGGGACGCGAGGCTACAAGGTAGCTTCCATCCAGAATGGCACAATGCACCTAGCATGCCAATTAATCACAAGAAATCTTGTGAGAATGAACAGACACATGCAAGTCACAGGCTTTTTTGTTGACCTCGCGGGGAAATGCATGGAAGGCCTACAGATGAACTGGGTGAAGTACCTAGTTAATCAGCTGGAATTGGATTGTCCTGAAGCACAAAATCAGAGCTACGAGTTCCACTTTAGCTAGATCCTGATCCTCATCATGTTTGTTTCTTAGGAGATGCCGGAAGGTGCGACCTTCCTAGATATTGAACCGTTTGAGCCACTTGCTATGAATTTCACTACGCTCTAGTACTCGAACGACATGGGAAAATAGTGGCATTCGAACAAAGTTTTTCATACCTATTATCTCCAACTGAAGAGGGCCATCGAAGCTAAGCCTCACATGACACCGAACACCCTATAGAGGTTTCGACCCCTTATGAAGTTCCACGCAGATCGACACTTCATCTATATTACTGTGTGAGCAGATGAACATAAAGAGGAGATTCATTCGTACTACAAGATCACAGAAGAGGAACTCGAGGAGATCACCAAGGACTCGTCAGCAAACCTCCTTATCCCTGCTGACCCTTTAGAGATATTTGATCCCGAACTTGATAGCTTGGAGGCTGATCATAAAGAACATGACACACTCGGAATCAACAGAAGGAAGAAGATCGAAGAAGTCCAAGACTTAAGCAGTGCATCAGAAAAGACTGCTTCCGTATCACCTGATCGAGGGGGTGATGATGAAGTAGAAGAGATAAATGAAAAAGAAGATGAGCAGAAGCAAGGTGAAGTAACAACACCTAGAGATGAGGGTGATCCCATGAAGAAGAGGAAGGTTTATCCCCTGAAACCCTCTTCCCAAAAGAAATCTAGAGCCACTTTGACCAAGATGCAGAATGTGCTCACTGTCGATGATTTTGACTTCATCATCGCAGTTGTGAATGACACCTCATAGGAAATATTGCAGTAACAAGAAGCCAAGCAGGAGGAGATGTACGACATGATTGAGGTCAAACTCTAAGGGGTACATCAGGCCCTTCAGTCAAGTCACACAGTGTCCACTGCACCCCTACCATCGGGAGAACCAGAGTTGGGAGATAAGCCAACCCAACTCCGCCGACTAGTTGATGCGACCGGAGCTCACCTTCGTCGCACACAAGAAGAAACATAACAAGCCACCCATGCCTTGAAGCAAGTGCAAGAATTTTTCATAGAACAACACCGAGTTGCAGAGCAAGAGAAGGTTTCTCTCCAGATGAAGTTTGAAGAGGAGAAAGCACAGATTCATCAGGAAAAAGAACAGTTGATCGCAGAGAAACTTGAAATGAAAGAAGCAATCAACAAAGAACTTCACTCTGTGATAGGATTTTAGACAAAGGAAGAAGACTAAGTCGTGCATCAAGTAAAGCAGCTCGTAGAAGCTATCCAACAACTACGACAAATAATAGCAGACTTAGAGCTCCACACAGTGCCTGACACCCCACAGGATGTGAGAGATCAAAGAGAAGCAACTGTTCGAGGCACAGTTGAGAGAATAAAGGCCCTCGCCTTGGAATGTAAAAAACTAAGTGATTGCAGTGCACAAACTTATGAGTGACTCACTGAGAATCCAGAACTAAATACACTTGAATCACATCCCCAAGAGGTCAAGTATCAAGCAGAAACAATATAGACATAGTTGAAGCCCCTGTCAGCTGTTGAAAGAATGAAGCGATCCCAAGAGAAACACAGTTCTCAATAGAAGGTCCACACTATTAAGAGCAAAGTCATGGAAGTGACTCAGAGGCTCTAACCTATAGAGGATGAGGCTTGCCAACTATTCAGAGAGATCGAAGGCTGATGAGAAGAACTAGATAAAGTTGTCACTGCAACTGAACAACGCCTAGAGGGACCTGTCAACGAAGAAATCATCCAAGAGTTCACTGAAAAGGAGGTCGTGGCACAAAAACAAGTCGAAGCATATCGAGCCAAGCTCGAGGATTTTGAGGCAAAATTACACAGATCAGAGTGACTCAGGACAAGTCACAGGTGAGTGTTGGGGGCCTGTTGGCCCTTGACCAATTTTTGAGGATCCTTGGTCATGTTAGACCAACTTTGGGACTTCGACAGGCTATCGAAGGTGGAGCACATAATGAAGCAGAGATCGCAGGATCTGAGTCCCCTTTTAGGGATTTTAGGGATTTTGGATTATGTAACGGGTATGGGGATGTCGGCCCATGGGTTTACCCATGTTTAGGTCCAATTTTGTAATGTATAAATAGATGCTAGGCGATGTAGTGAGTATGAATGGCTAAGTGAGAATGACAAGTCAGTTGTAAGAGGTGATAAGTGCAAGTAACAATTGTAAGTGCTTTGTGCATACCATGGGAGGTTTGCAAGGATGAGTGCAAGTGGCTGTAAGGGACTGTATGTAGGCTTTGTGCTATAACCTAGCTTGGGGAAGGAGGATCTAGCAAAGAGTGCGCAGATCTCCTGTCCTCTGTGAATTTCATCTGAAGGCTCTGTGCATGTAAGAAGATTGAAGAAAGATAATAAAGAAGACAAAGAGTTGGTGGACGTAGCCCCAGGGTGTGGGTGAACCACGTGCATCTTGTGTTGTGAATGCTTTGTGTGATGTATTGGTGTATTTATGCATTTACTTACTTAGTTCTTTGATATAGATGAATGATAGGTAGATCTATTGTTGCTTTGTCTTAATAATGAGAGTAAATGCTGGATTTGACCTATTTGAATGTGCTTAGTGCTTGAATCTTCTAGATCTGATATGTTTCATCATGCTAAGTGTTCCTAGATGCTAGATCTGGTTGAGTACTGCGATGCTCTATAATTAGGGTTTTACCTGTGAAGTAGATACTGGTTAAACATTGATGAAATACATTGCTAAGTGCTTTGTCAAGGTGTTACAATCACATATATGTTTCCCAGCTAAGGTTGCAGACGCTGGAGTCCTACAACCACCCCTGTCTTTACCTCGGGTGAGACTTCATCTGCTTCACAGGTGTTTCCGAAAAGGTCAGTAGTTAGGGTTTTTTTGGTGCACTGTTGTAGCATTAAACCCTGGGTCTGCCCTTGTGCCAAAATCAACCGAATACTGCATTGGCGTGACCACTTTCTCAAACAATGGTTGAATAGGCTATGAGACTGCATGGTCTAAAGGCACCTCACCCCCCAAAAAAGGAGTGGGATTAGCCGAAGACTACATCAACATGACCACTTCATCAACCAAAGATTGAATATATTGTGAGGAAACCTTAGAAGACTCAGAATTAGAAGATCTTGCAGATAGGGATCACAATATTTGTACCTCTGGAATGCCAGGGCACAAATGAGTAAGGTGGTCTCCCTTGCAAAGATTACAAGGGAACTTATGCTTACTCCTTATCTGTCTAGGTTTCTCAACAGAATAAATGCCCCCAGCATGACCATGAGTGGATGGTTGCTTGTCCCCAACATGACTAGCAGAGGTTGTTGACATATCACTAACATGACTTGCAGAGGTTAGTGATTGGTCGATAACATGACTTGCATTGGCTACAGACCTATTGCTAGTATGAATAGTAGTGACTGGACTTTTTCCCCCAGCATGACTTACAGAGGTTGGGTGCTGCCCCCCAACATGACTTGCATAGGCTGGGTTCTAGTCTTCGACATGACTTGCAGAGGTTGAAGGCCTATCTCCAACATGACTCACAGAGGTTGGTGATTTCTTCTTCCTATTCTTCCTCTTTCTATTTCATTTAGACTTCGGGTTACTAGTAACTGAACTTTCACCAGAGGTGGGAGAAGGAGGAGGAGAAGACTTTGTTGACGGAGGAATATCAACATTATGCCCATGACATAAGGTGCTTAACTGAGAAGTGTCAAGATAATTCAGGACATTTGGAATGGTACCCAACCAAACTAGTAGTCCCACATTCAACCCAAGAATGTACAAAGTGGCCATCAAAGGGACACCAACGTTTTTGAAGAAAGGAAAAGCAAAAGAATCCCCTTACGAAGGGGTTCCTTGGTTGGTATCATCAAGAAATTTATCCATGAATATCTTATGCACAGATTCTCCCCTTGCAGGATCTTTCAAGTCCGTAAAAGTCTCACACACTTACTCTAGCGAACCAATTTTATTGAAACAACGCCTATAAAGAGGCGGGTCCACGTTTCTAAGCGGAAGACTGAAAATTCCTCATGACCGATAGAGTGGGTGGTCTACCAACTTAAGTCAGAGACCCAAAGAAATGAATGACTAACTCAATATGGAAAACTAGGGAGCACATAACACACACTAGAAAAATTCCTATAAGATAAATCAAGCAAACCACTATCTAGTAGGAAGAACAGTTACGCTAGATAACACTAGAGCAACTTACTGGTGCAAGTGCAACTCGAACACGGAAGCACCCTCTGGGTATACTTTGTAAATCGTGGCTTGATGTCTACCCTAGGTACCACGGTATACCCCCATAGTCACCTGTGTAAGTCCTTAAAATAAAGGCAACTAAGTTTCTATCTCGCGAACAATCACCAAGAGGGTACAATCGACAATTGGGTGGACCGCAATGAGCAGGGTAAAATCCCCAAAACCTACTAAGGGTATCGAGAGAAAGTGGTCTGGAAGACAACTCAGGACCTCAAATGGATTCGAGATCCACAAAGCTTCATAGGCAAATGAAATTGACAATATCCCACGACAAGTCCTCAAAATGCGTTCCCCACTACGCTTGGTCCAACTTTGGAGGGGTTATCTCTGTTTACTTTCCACACACGACCTCGTGTTTAGCCCTTGTGTTAGAGGGGTGTGCCAGATAAATTTCACGTTTACTAGACTTTTAAACTCCCTAGCTCTAACTCCAATGTTTTTTTATAAGCCTTGAATAGTTTCCTCTCCAACCTAATTCAAGGCTCTAGCCTAAACTAGTTGATTGACCCTACAAACATAAAATTATAATTAATTTTAATTAGCGTTCATTTTAAATGGATTATTTTAACTCAGAGGATACTGTAGTGCAAATATTACAAAAAATGAAACTTTTAAGAACATTGGAAAATAAGGATTATATTTCTTATTTTCTTTTGAAATGCTTTCAAGATGCGAAGAAAACACAACACTATGCTAATTTATTTTTCTCGTTTTTTTGTAAATGCTTCAAACAAGAAAAACTTGAAATAAATATTTTTTTCTTTTTTTTTAAAGCAAATGAGAGAGAGTAAAAGAAACACCAGACAAGACTGAAACTGATCTCTATCCCACTGCGGTTCATAGGGAGTCACTAAAGACACCAAACATGCTAATCAACAACTCAAAGACTCGCCCAAAACCCTTTCAAAATTAAACACAAGAAATCTTTAAAAATATAAGCAAAACTGACATCTGACCCAGGCTTTGACTGTAAAAACTAAAGACACTGATCTTGATCAAGAAACCCTAAGAAGTAAAACTTCAATTAGGGACAAGGTTGACTGCCTCTTCTTAATTTTTTTTTCTTGACACAGGTACGCTACCGATGCTTAAGAAGCCTGCGTATGTACATAGGATGTCTATAAAGAAGAGTGTGTATGTATGCATGTTGACCCACAACAGGCCGCGTACACCTCTGTACTTCTTGAAAAAAAAGAAAAAGTAAAACAGAAAGACTGAGAGGGCAGAGAGAACTGGTATGGCACCAACAGGTGACCAAAATCCCTTAAAGACTCAACAAACTCAATGAGAAACTCAAAAGGTAATAAAACCAATCAAACACCCAAAAAATCCCCTAAAACCCTAGAGTTCTCCCCAGTATGGTCACCAATTCTGGTAGTGGGAAACACCCCCCTATAGCTACACCATGATTTAAAATGTAGGCAGATCAATAACCGTTTAAAAGTCTCCTACTTTTTTAACTACCCCAATCATACCCCAGACTTATGCAAGAACAGTAAATTAAGAAGGATTCGATAACTGTACCTTTTACTTCGTGTCTTGTGTAGATCCTCTCGTGCTTGATAGCTCCACTGAATGTAAACCTCCTCCCAAGGCCAACCTGAATTCAAAGACCGATAAAAATGGAACTACAAGCATACATTTCATACATAGATATGGGTTAGATGTTAGAATAACAACATAGAACAAATGTAAACATTCAACACATCATGTTATTGGGATAAGAAAAGTACTTCTTTTATTCATAAAATAATGATTACTTACAACCAGTGCCGACTACTGCTCCACGAACCTGGTCCGGGCTCCTCTTTACCAAGCTCCAAGTGCACCTCCGCGTATCTTTCTCCTCTCACGCTTCTTCTTAGAAAATGGAATGGGTTCCTATGGAGGAAAAAGGGAAAAAATGAGGAAAGCTGAGGCAATTCTCACAACAAGGATGGAAATGCTTGGGGCAAGGAGGGGATGTGAAACGGGCAGAGTTTCACTGTTCTTATGCTTAGATGTGGAATGAGACCCCAAAACTTCCTTTTATATGGGAAAAGGATGGTTATTCGGTTGGGTGATGGGATATAGGCCTTGTATTAGTTGGGAAACTACCCAATAACCCGTAATCTCAACAAATTCCTTGATTTTTTTTTATTTTTGCAACTTTTGCAAGTATACATGGGCTGTAATGGTGAAGCTAGTGTACATACGTGGGCTGTAGTGGTGCAACAAGTGTATGTACGCTAGCAGTAGTGGTGCAAGCCGCATACATCTTCAAAAATTGAGCTTTTAAGAAGAGCAACTCAGTGATGGCTTGACAAAATTTTCATGTAAGAGGGCGAACTTCCAGGTATGCATATGTGAAGCAAATTAGGGTTATAACACCTGTGACAACTGAATACAATTGTCGCAAGATCTTTTTATTTTTATCGGATTTCTTGTAGTTTCTCAAAAATAACTGAAATTGGTCATCTGTGAGATTATTTGGATGAAGCGTCTAACTTCTATTAGACACATGAAGACTGCATTTTTTTATCTCTGTGTCCATGCTGCACAATAGGGAAATAATGAACTATAAAATTATCACTTTGTATAATATAAATTTATAGGTAATACTGATGAAGATAATTTTTTTCTGCTAAAACTACTGATGCTGAAGATATTGATACTAGAGGATGTTTGATTTTAACACAAAGAATAAATAAATTGTTGTTGTTGTAGACCTGTGAACCTGATATGGATCTGTTGCTGGGAAAAATTCAGAGCTACTTGGGCAACTCCAAACCCTTACTCATGGAACTGTTGATGATGAATCTTCATTTGGGAAAGTCACGGGTCATCTTGTAACCAATATACTGGTACTGTAATGATAGAAGGTAATGGTTACATGACTTTTCAACCGTACTTCCTATGACTGTTGAAACCATGATTATTGATGATTCTTTTTTAAGCTAATCACTGAAATGAAATATATCAAGTCCAAAAGTTGTTGATAATATAAAAAATGAAAGATATGGAAGTTGATGATATGTAAAATGAATCTAAACATGTTTGATTGGAACCAAAGAAAATGACTGCTACAAATTATTGTTGATATCCTATAGTCTTCAACTACTACCCATTCCTATGGTACAATTCTCATCATGTGAATAAATGTGTTGATGTCGAACATGAGGATAAATCATCGGATTACCGATCATTAAGGTATGTTGTTAACCAACATTAATAAACACATATTTGATGATAATGAGTGCTAAATTACCTTAGTGCATATTGACATGTACAGATAAATGTGTTGATGTCGAGTCACCTGCATATTTTTCAGTCAAGAGGCATTGGTGTATCTCCATGACTAATGATAAGGAAATATACCATTAAGGTATGAAAATTCTGGGGCACTACAAAGTCTCTAACCTCATCCCCAAATAATGTGTTGATGTCGATGGGGTAAGGTTTGTCAGAGGGAAGGCCTTAAGGAATCTTCCATCAACTAACATGAGAACAAAACCAAATGACTTTGAAGGAAAATATTACAACAATATTCTTGCAAGACTTTATTACAAGAATTCGACTTTTGATGAATATTCCAAAACACTAAAATTTAGCTACATTGGAGATGGTTTCCAATTATGGTGTTAAGATGACAAGGATGGTTATCCCAAGCTTTGTAACAAGAAGGCTTTTCACCGACCAACTTTTTTTCCTGCTGATGCTGCTTTCACAAGTTAGTCATAGAAAAAATTCCTCTTTTTGGGACAAAACCAAACTTATTCATCTTACAAGTAACAATATCATTTTTATTTAAAAGAAATGGGGAAATCCTACCTGCTAGTTGCCTGGTTTTCAAGCAATATTGTTGTCCAAATGTGCCATAAAAACTGGTTTTCACAAAAGGACATTACTATTTTTTTCTTTTTTCTTTTTCTTTTTGTTATATAATTGTTATTTGAGGAAAGAATAAAGAAAGGAATCAAAGTGATGTAGGAGAAGGTGGATAATCCTCCTTGCTTAACACACCCATATCAGATTTTTTTTGAACACACTACACAAAATCTTCTTGGATGACATACTGCTTGTACAATCTTAGTCAATGCCAATTGACTAAGAAGGAGATCCCTCCCCCATCAACGGTCTATTTTCAAGGATCCATTGTCAAAGACATTTTCAATCTCATATGGGCCCAACCAATGGGTGGTGAACTTTCCTTTAAAGTTTTTGAACTTGGAATAAAAAAGGAGAGCCCAATCACTTGGATTAAACTGCTTCTTTCAGATGACCTTGTCTTGCCACTTACTTCTCTGCTGCTAGACAAGGGTGGTTTGTTGGATGGCATCTTGACATATCTCATCTAGTTCATTTAGTTGAATCAATATTTGTTTTTATGCCTCTGTAATATCCATACCTAGCTGAGCTGCTATTATGTAGGTCTTCACTTGAAATTCTATTGGAAGCATAACTTGTTTTCCATATACCAATTCATATGGTGTGTTCCCGGTGGTATTCCTCCACGTCATCCTGTAAGCCCACAGTGCCTCTAGAATCCAATATTCCTAGTACTTATGATTCCTTTGTACCACCTTGGTTAGAATTGCTTCAAGGACTTTATTTTTGAACTCCATTTGTTCGTTGGCCCACGGATGGTAAGGAGAGGATTTCCAGTGCTAGATTTGATATTGCTCAATGATGGATTATACCATCTTCGATATGAATTGCACTCTCTGATCTGTTAAAATTTATCTTGGCACACCAAAACATGTAAAATTATATTCAAATAGAAAATCAACAACAGTTATTTCGGTAGCATAGAAAAGAGCTTTGGCTTCTACCCACTTCGTAACATAATTAGTACAGGCTAGGATATACCTTTTCTTTTTCGATGCATGGACAATGGGACCAAAACATTATAGAGCCCATTTTCAAAAGGCTTAATTATTACCTCAGGATATAAAGGAATCTCATCTGATCGCACTGGACGACCCATCCATTGAAAACTATTGCAACTTTGAACATATTGTTTGGCGTCCTTAAAGAGGGTTGGCCAATAATATCCTAAACAAAGAACTTTATATCTTGTTCTTTTGTATGTGAAGTTACCTCCACATTGCTTGTCATGATAAGATCTCAATATATCAAACACTTTGTCTTCTCAAACACATATTTTGATAATCAAGTTAGGTAATGTCTAGAAGAGGTCCTCTCCTACCCAAGAATAGGAAACACTTTGTTGGATGATCTTCTTCTTTTCACTGGGGGAAAGATGTTGTGGCAATTTCCCTGTAAAAAAATAATTAGCCACATATACAAACCATGGAGAGTTAGTAGATATAGAAAAACAATTCTCATCAGGGAAATATTCATTTACATGATTTTCTTGTTCTTCATTATGAATTTTGGAGAGGAAATCTGCTACCAAAGCTTCCCTCCTAGGTTTATCTAGAATAGTAATGTTAAAATCTTGTAACAACAACAACAACCATCTTGTTACGCTACCATTTGTTATAGGTTTGTTCATTAAGTATATAATGGAAGAGTGGTCTGTATGAATAAATATCTCATACCCAGTGATGAAGTGTTTGAACATATTAATTGCATGTACGACTGCTATAAATTCCTTTTCCATGAATGTATAGTTTAACTCAACTGGGTTTAAGTTATTACTAATGAAATATATGGCATAGGATGACTAATTCTTGTTAGAAAAATAGGATCACAAAGCAATACAATAAAACAAAAGCGGAAATAAAACACATAAGATACATAATACAATAGAAATATAGATATATGTGCTTCACCTAGTGCGGGTTACATCCACTAGAGAAATTTCCAGGTCCTTCCTTTATTATTATCCAACAAACGAATGGATACAATCTACAACATACACATTGTAACTTCCTCTTCTTTCTCTCATAGTATCTGTTGTGAGTGGGAAATCCCCCTACAGACTAGAACTTAGGGTTTCATTATGCATGCAGAAAGGACCTAAAGATTCCTACTTTCTACCGTCGTCCTGGATCTAATCCCCATTATTCTTAAGCAAATACATAGTTAAGAAGATCGATTGAGCATACCTTATTTCAGGCGTTTGATATCGATCGTTCTTCACACTTGATCACTCTTTGACTGTAGCTCTCCTCCCAAGGCTGACCTGCATTCACACAAAACAAACAACGAACTCCACATGCATTTGATATATAGATTAATGGGTTAGAGATTCAATCAACATGTACGCAATAAACCATGAAAACCTCATATGGTGGGACAAGAAAAGTACTTCTTTATTATTAACTTCAACAAATCAACTTACAATGATGAAGCCGACCACTGCTCCACGAACCTGGTCCTGGGCTCCTCTTTAGTTGTCCTCCAACTTCTTTGCTCTATATTTCTCTTTGCACAAGGATGGATAAAGGGTTGGGACAAAGGGAATGCACAATCGAGTATAGTTTCTTTACTATGATTCTCCTCCTCCAAATGGGACCCCTAACCCTTCTTTTATAGGCTAGAAGAAGCTAGGTATTTGGTCGAACCCTCGGCCATGCATGGCCGAAAGGTTTAGTTAACTCACCCAAAGCTGTGTGTTCCATCAACAACTTTCCTTTTTTCGTGATTTTGTAGGTACACACGGGCTATTTTTGGGTCAGCTAGCATGTACACGCGTGCAGTAATGGAGCAACGTGTGTGGGCCTTTATAAAAGGTGTTTTTAAGAAGAGTTGTTCAACAGTGTTTTGGCAAAGAAGGAATCTGAGATGGCTTGATGCCATGTAAGCATGTTTGATGCAAATTAGGGTTATAACAAATGCCCCCTAATGTGTGAGGTCAAAGAGCATCTGATGGCTGAAATACATTAACAATATTCACCAATGTGCCGAACAAGTGAGCCCAGGGACCAGAAACCAGGAGGTGCTGTCTGCAAAAATAAAAATTGTCTCACCGAGGCGGGAATACCCATGCTCGGGATAAAATAAAATCATGGCTACCAATCAAATACACTGCAGATCCATGTCATATAACTATATAAAGTGTAGCCACGAACAATACACAATGGAGCTACATCTTGAAATAAAAAAGATATACATGTAGAGTATCCATCTTCTTAGAAGCTGCTAAGGCCTGATGGCTGGAGATGAGGTCTTCAGAGCTCGAGCAACAACTTCAAAATATTCAAAATTCAGGTAGGAGAATAATATGAGTGTACGACTTCACTACCCAGAGGTCTTCGACTGCTCGTCGGTCATGGACTAGAGAATCCTTATGATCAGGCTGAAAGCTTCATTGATTTCGAACAAAGACTTGACTTGACGTTTAAGATGGCCGGGTATGAGGGAAAGAGACAAACTATAGAGGGGCCAACTCAGGATTGGTAAAAACTTCCCTTGGATAGTAGCACGACAAATGATGAGACTTAGGTAGCATGGAATTAACATAAGTCTACAAGGCAGGAGGCAATGAAAACTCTCCATATGTTTGGAAGAATAACCAAACAAAGGAGGACACAACTCTATGTAGCGAGAACAACTTCCTAAGGTCGTATTAAATCCCAGAGTTTGACGAACAAACAGACATATGTGCTTTATCCAAGGGCAACTCATTATGTTGCCAATAAAGA
>SNQJ01S0082598.1:11464-24349 GCA_010110895.2 Picea sitchensis
GATGTTTAGAAATTTAGAAATATATATATTTTTAGTTAGCTATTTTTTTTGCCCTTAAATTTTAACATGTTACACATAGATTATCTTAAAATTTACCTTCTGTTGTTTACATAGATATAAATTATCTTCTACATTTCACATTTGTTTTATAATTAAATATTTTCATGTTTATTATATATAGCATCTTAGTAAAAAATATAGTTGTTCTAGTTTTTTCAATATATGTCTGCGATGCTCTGAAGTTGTTGTAAATGCTTAAATGCTTGTGTTATAAATTTAATATTTCCATTTAATGCTTCTATAACTTATGAAATTTCATATTCATGAATTTTCGAAGGATAGATATTGAGGCAAGATGTTGAGACAAGAGTCTCCAAACATTCCACGCAAACGCTCTAGGCTATCCCATGAAGGAAGAAGAGAAACCCCTTCTTCGACTGAGACTCCGAATCACCAACAACAATATAGTCAGAGGAGGAGATTATCAAATGAGTCTGTGAATAGATCATCTTGAGAATGTGCTAAAAATAATGTTATGGATGCAACCTTCTTAGATAGGTTGCACATTAATACTCCAATATCGGAGAATGTAGGGAATACATCAAGACAAAAACATATGTTTGGTAATTTTCTTTGATTTTGTATTTTTGTGTTTTTATGTTTATGTTATATATATATATGTGTGTGTGTGTGTGTGTGTGTTTTATATATGTTTTTTTTTTAATTTTCTTATGTTAAATTATGTTGTTGTGTAGACAATGAGTTTAATGCGAGGGAAGAAAATGAAAGAGAGAGTGGGTATCATGAAGATTTTAATGTTGTTTAAGAGAGTGAAGGTGGATTTAGGAGGCGTTATCAAGAAACATAAGATTACATACCTATGTCCACCTATCCTTTGGATGTTGGTGATGAGATTCCATGGGAAGGGATTACTGAAGTAATGACCTTTGAGCGATGCTCATGTGTTAAAAGTAGGTTGGAAAATGATTTGATGAGCTTGGATCTCCCTCAGGAGAGTAAACAAACCTTGGAGATTGTTTTTCATTTCTTGCAAAACTTTATGGATGCATATCAAAAGATGGGACCAACGATTGACAATTCTATCGATTTGATGAGGAGACGAAAGTCGGAGTTTGGGCCCTGATAAATGAGACATAGTAAAAAGTAAAGTTTCAAAAGAAAATGCAATTTCTATGTTCAATTTCAAAGATGGGACAAAGCAAAAGATGTTGAAGGTGAAATATTTTAAGCCCCCCAACATAGCATGACATCTTTATAATAGACTTTTGGCAGCATATGGGAAGTTTCCGTGGAATGATGAGGTTCCACATTATTTTGCTAGACACTTTTATGTAGAGTTTTTCATGGACATGCACCCTGATTATACTAGCCTACTCTTCGATTATTATGGGGCTGGTAAATGACAGACATATGATCGAAAATGGGAATATTGAAATGTGACATTGCAAAGGCCTCCACGACCTTTAGTATCTCGTCCAACTGGGACATTTGCCTCACATTTAGAGTTGTGAGCTTCATCAGAAGTTGGCAAAGAGGCTAGAAATGCAATTGAGGAAAATTTGAAATTGATTTTTTATGGTATTGATGTTGGTTTGAACCGTCAGAGAGAGGAAGCCAATTCTCGAGCCACCTTTGTTTATAAAACAAATGATAAGTTAGATACCATGTCAGTAGAAGATCTTAAGGAGTATGCAAAATTTTTCCGTGATGGTTGGAAGTAGGTCATTCAAAATGATGAACCGAGCATCGGATTGGTATGTGTTATAGTTAGTAAATTTTTGATGCATTTGAGGATAGTTTACTTCTACTACTAGATCTAGATACATATCATTGTATCTATAGAAATATTTGAATTGTTATTGTCATTAATTGCAGTTTGGACATATGTTAAATGAATCTCCAATAAATAGGGGACTTGATTCCACAAGTTTAAATTTGGATGGGTTGAATTAAGTATGCGTTTTCTAATATCCACATATGAGCACTTTAGTTGTCTAATCTCCAATCTTTTGAATAAGATCAACAACATGACATTTATGATTTTGTATAAAGGTGAATACATTGAATCCTAGATTTAGTTCTTATTTGTGTTGTTCACAGATCCTTATTCTATCTCCTACTACTTAGGCAGGCTTGTTCCAATTCTCATTGGGAGAGTTTGAAGAGGGTAGGAGTTCACATGTATCATTGCATGTTGAAAACAAATTTAGTTATATATGAAAATTGAAATTTGTCATTTAAATTATTAATTTAAAAGAAAAATGTCTTAAACAATATTTATTTATTGAATCTTAGGGTATGGTGGGTATAATTTATTGATATTTAGGTTGGCACATCATAAGAATTACATGTTTCAAAATTTAAAACTACAATTTAATGTGTTAAAATAATTTAAATTTAATTTTCAAATGTTCAAAATTGAAATGTGTTATATAGGGAAATGTGGAGAAGAGAATGTGAGTGTGCTTGAACTAAATGTGGAGAAGAGAGTGCAAGATATTGGGATTGAGGAAGATGCATCCATACATGATACATGAGAAGGATGAGTCTATTAATGATGATTCTTAAATGTATGTTCATTGCACATTATTGAGTTTTAATTTGCTTTTATGTTGGACCTTTTATATAAAAGTGTTAAAGCTTCTTTTTGTTGAATATGCTTATATTTTTTACTTTTTCAAATTTTTAGTTTATCTTTCCTATTCATAGGGTTACTAAACTAGTGTCTATATAACTTTTCAACACTTTGATCAATTATTTTGAAATATATAGAACCCATGATAAGTTTATTGTTGTCTAAAATGGTACATTCAATCTTATTTATATTTAGATCATGATGATGACCTAATTTTGAACTTGAACATTTGATTATTTGATAACAGACTCTATCCCACATCAGAAAAGGGGAAATTTCTAAATTTTCTTCAATTGCATTCCTTGTCTTGTTGTCCAAGAATGGCGTAGTATGGACATTTGTGTTTTCTGCATACAACGAAGTGAATTCCTTCTTGCTAGGGTAGTGTAAAACTCTTAACTAAATTGGTTACTAACCACAAAAACCAACATTCAAGTAGATTTACAAATAAGCTATGTACATGCATAATCTCATTTATGTTTAGATCACGACGAATGAATATTTCAAAGAGCATTTGATTATATGTAATATGAATACATCCTAAAGATGGAATATTTAAATGGTTTTTTAAGAATGACTTAATATATGTGCATATTTGTGTTTTCTTCATGTACATGAAAGATTATATAAGAACATCTATTCCACCACATAAATAGGAGATAAGTATTTTCTGGAAGAATGGTTTTTAAAATGGAGATTTGTGAACTTTCATAGATATAAATAATTTCTTGGAAGAATGACTTAATACGAAGATTTATGAGTCCTTTAATTTGAAAGGGAATTTGAGGGCATTTGATTATATGAAAACATCTATTCCACTACAAAAGAGGAGAGAAGTATTTTACTGCTGAGTAAATAAGGTCATCTGGCATGAGAATTTCACCTGAAGGATCTCAGACTTTATCCACAAGGAGATAAGTATTTTATTGGAAGAATGAATTAATATGGAGATTTGTGAACTTTCTGCATACACAACTATATTTATTTTCAGAGTATTATCTAACTATGAACACAAAAACTGGTTATCAAGAACATAATTTTTCTCTTTAAAAATTTGTAAGATTTTACATTGTTTATATCATGTATGCTTAATATGAAGAGTAACTATTTTGGAAGTTTTGGAACTTTGTGATGGAAGTTTGGTTTAAAAAAAGTGCCAAAAAAATGTGATAAAAAGAGAGCGGTAATCTTAAATTTATGGAACTCTGGTTGGGTATGTTATTATTTCTTATTGTTTATTTAATATTTAGTTAAAGTATGTATGCTAATATGTGTTATTTGTTTTTATTATTGTTGTTTATTATTGTTATAGATGTTTACATTATATTTGGTGGAAAATATGTTTACATTATATTTGGAGGAAAGGAGTATGTTGGTATGTATGTCAATTTTGTTTTAATCACAACTTGTTCTATTTATCTAAAATGGTACATGTGTGCATTTTATTTTAAATTTGTAGATATATTTTATTGTAAATTTTTAAATTTTTAGTTCGATGAATGTTTTCTTTTGTAGGTATGAATTGCAGATATGAAGTGATCTATTTTGAAGCGATGGCTTAGAGTCCAGAATTTTGAAGTTAAATGTCTTAGTTTTTGTTATCATCTTAAAATGGATGTAGAACCTATGTATTTGGTGGTGTAATTATTCAAACTTTCATTATATATATATATAATTCGATTGGGAGGTATGTGGTTTTTTTCTGGCACGATGACACGAGACTACGGTTAATACTTCCCAGTTGGTTAGACCGACGATAACCAGTCTTTTTGTTTTCCCTCTGTTTTTTTACCTAGCCCGGTGCCTTTACTCTGTCCACCCCTACTCATCATTATTTCCTTGGTAGTGTCCCCTGTCTTTTTCTTCTGGCCTTTTCGTATCAGCCATGGACAAAGAGCTGGAGCTCACGGCCCCACTCCCCTCCTTCTGTGGTTCTGACCCACTTCTAGGGCTCATGACAACTGGTTTCTCGTTGCTTAGCCAACTTATGTCTCCCGATCCACCATCCCCCCTCACTGGAAACCCTCAGCCTTCTCCTTCTTCACCACAAGGAGCAGACTCTTTCTCCGGTTGTTTTTACACCTTTTCCGATTACCTTACTTCGGATCCTCTCTCTTCTGGTAGCTTCCTCTCAGTTCCTAACTCGACAATTGACCTGCACTTAGAATGCCTCTCTCAGGAGGAAGAAGGATTTCTACGTACCTCTCCACCTTCCTTCTTTGCTTCGAATGGTAGCGGTTCATTGATAGCAACCATGTGAAAACACTAGATTGGACTTCAGTGGCAAGAGGACAGCTTCTCACTCATAGAGGTTTACCTCCTCATTCAAGGGTTTTATCTCAGCCTATCTGGATGTTGAAGAGCAACGGGGTTTCCCACTAGACAGAAAGGCTCCCTCTTCCGAGTATAACCCTGAGGCATCCTGGGATGACAGGGGTTTCCACAAAGGGCGCCATAAAAGGAAAAGGAAATGCCCATCCAGAAAAGGAAAAGTGGGTAATGTTTTGCTTGGGAGAGAAGTCAGGATGAGCAATGTGGTGCAGATGGCGAACCAAACTCTGGTTGGGAGAGCCAGTGGGATATTTTTTTCCCTCAAAACCATAGTTTCTTGGATATAGTCGGATTGGAAAGAAGACTTGGGATATGCTCCGGAAGTTATCGAATTAAGCAAAAATTGGTTGGCCTTCCAATTTAATCAGCCAGATGTTGCAAAGTGAGCGTTGGGGAAAAATTGGAGTATAAGTTCTTCCCCTCTACTATTGAAACTCGAAAGCCCCTTTTTTGACGCCTCTAGGGAGAAAATGGATAAATTTTCGGTTTGAGTTCGACTTCCGACACTTCCTCTACAGTTTTGGTCTCTGGGTTATTTCAAAGATATTGGAAATTTCCTGGGGGAGTTATTGGAAGCATACCTCTCTTTCGAAAAGACAAACAAAGAAAAATTGCAAGGATTCTGGTCAATCTTAATGTAAGAGAACGTCTAGGTGAGGAGATTGACCTAACCTGGGAGGGTTATACCCACACTCAACTACTGGACTTCAAGAATATACCCTTCAGATGTCGTCATTGTCACAAATATGGGCACCTGGTGGATTCATGCCTCCTTCGTTTAAGAACAAGAGGTGGCACTTTTTTTAGGGCAAAGCTAAATTCTTCCTTCCTGGACCACAACAGGAGGCAAGAGGTTCTCACTACAAAGGATACTCTGACTTCTTTGAAACCAGAATGCTCTACAGAGTTTACAGCTGAAATGGAATAGTCGGTGCACTCGCCACCCCACAAAATAATGACGAAAAGGAAACTGGAGCACTCCAGCACTTCCTCACCTCTCTCAGACTTTTCGAAATCATTGTCTTCAGGCATTTCTCCTTGTCCTCTCCCCCCTATTACTATTTTAATTAATAATTTGTCTTTAGAGGGTATTGATTGGATGGAGGCTTTAAATTGTTATCTCTTAACACTATCTCTATAAACTCCCCCGAGATTAGACTAGACAACACCAAAGACCCCCCTCTTTTGGAGGCCCCTCCCCCTCCTAAACATCTTTGCCTTCTCGAAGAAAACTCCTCCTCCTCTTCTCAGTCCCTAGAGTCCTCTTCTACTCGATATTTCCTAATATCCCAGACGAAAGTGGTAGGTGGCCTAGGAAAGGAAGAAGTTTCCTCTCTGGATAGAGCAGGATGGGGTAGAAAATCCTTTCTTTCTAAATCTCAATCAAAGGCCAGATTAGATCTATTGTCTGGAACTCAACAATCTATTGAACGGGCACTTAGAGCAGTGAAGCCCCAGAGCAGGGTTTCGATATGAAGATTATGTCTTCTAATTGCAGGGGTTTGGTAGGAGCCCTAAAAAAACCTTCCCTTAAAAGGGTGGTCTACACAAAACACCTGGACTTTTTGCTACTTCAAGAGACTTTGGGGGTTGGAGAGGAGGTAAAAACAAGTCTGGAGTGCTTACTACTTGGGTGGGTTTTCACGACGTTAGATGCTTCGGGCAGATCAGGCAGACTGGCAATAGGATGGAACTCTCAAAAAGTACAAGTTCACAATTCTTGGGGCTTGGAGTCTGGAATTGGGATTACAGTTTTCATACCAGAATTAAAGAATATTGTCCATATACTTAACATTTATGTAAATTATTTGAACAGGAAACCTTTCTGGGACACTCTCCTAAAAAAATCGTTCTTTAGTGAACTGCTTATATTAGGGGGGGATTTGAATCTCTCCTTGGGTCCTTTTGAAGTTTGGGGGGACAGTGCGAGATCTGATCCATTGGCCGTTTACTTCAACAACAAATTTACAAAATCCAATCTAATAAACCTTGATCCTTTAATCCTCAAACCGACTTGGAAAAACAATAGGATCATATCTGAAGGAGTGGCAAAAAGACTTGATCGTTTTCTAATTAATGATTCACTTTTGAACAATCCTTTTACTTTCAAGCAATGGATTGGCTTTGGAGGGTTGTCAGATCATCATCATATCTTCCTAGAGCTTAGAGAGGGTACTAAGAAACCAACCAACCCCTTTAAATTCAACAAGACTTGGCTTGAATATGAATCCTTTCTGAAATTGATAAAGGAACACTGGATCCCTTTCCAACATGATTTAACTCTTTCATCAACCTTTCATTTTATCAAAAACTTGAGAAGAATCAAAGAAAAAGTTAAACCTTGGGCATTCCAAAAGAGGAAAATTGAGGATTTAGAACTATTAGAAATCGAATCTGAACTAAAAAGGTTCTCGGAAGATGAAGGGGACCTACTAAGCACAACGAAGTCAAAATTCAAATTACTTCAACTGGAAAAAAAGAGGATAAAACTGCTCAAGGAAAAAGAGGAAACCCAAATATTAAAAAGCAGAGCTACATGGTTGGAAAGTGGAGATGAAAACACAAAGTTCTTCCAAGCCTATTCCAAAGGAAGAAAAAATGTCAATACTATTTGGAAATTAAAAGATCAAGATGAAAACCACGAAACTTCTTTTAAAGGAATGGAAACACAAGTAAAAAACTACTTCCAGAACCTCTTTAAAGAAGACATACAAGCCACAATAGAGGAAGTTGTCAAAGTGGTACAATATTTCCCCAGTTTTTTGGAAGAAGAAGAAAATCATTGCTTGATGGCAGAAGTTATAGAAAAAGAGCTCCTAGAAGTATTGCACAGTTTCCAAAAGGATAAAAGCCTAGGCCCGGATGGTTGGACCATTGAATTCTTCCTGGGTTGCTATGGGATTATAGGTTCAGATCTGCTGAAAATGGTGGAGGACACAAGGATTTTAGGGCGTATCCCTCCAAGAATCAACTCCACCTTTATTGCTCTCATTCAAAAAATGGATAATCCAGAGACACTGGATGAATTTAGACCCATCTCACTCTGTAACTGTGCTTATAAAATTGTATCCAAAATTATAGCTCGAAGACTCAAAAAAATCCTCTCCAAGAAAATTTCAGAACAACAGTTTGGTTTTCTGGAAGGGAGATAGATCCATGAAGCCATAGGAATTGCACAGGAAGGATTACATAGTATGAAGACCAGGAAACTAAAAGGAGCAGTACTTAAAATAGATCTCTCAAAGGCCTATGATCGAGTTAGTTGGTTGTATATTTGATTATTATTAACCCACCTAGGCTTTGAAGTTCCTTTCATTACTTGGATCATGAGCTGTCTTACTACAAGTTCCTTTGCAGTCTTAATAAATGGCTCAGCTTCACCTTTGTTTACTCCTGAAAGAGGGCTCAGACAAGGTTGCCCCCTATCACCACTCCTTTTCCTTCTAGTAGCTGAAGGACTTAGTAGAGCTCTTACGCAAAGTAAGACTACATGTGAACTATCCGGAATGCAAATCTCACAGGCATTGTCACTAACACACCTCCTTTTTGTGGATGATGTTTTACTTTTCAGTGGAGGGAAATAGAAGGGAGGATGAAACTCTAAGGGACATTCTCTCGCTATTCTCAAAAGCAACTGGGATGTAAATAAATGATTGAACATTGTCACTCTCTACTTTCCTCCTATCATAAGAAGAAAAACAAGCCCACTATATTTTATTTCCTTTCGAAAGAAGATTTGAGCGATGGACCCCATTACTTGGGTTTTATTAATCTAAGGCCCAATGATTATAGAAGAACAACTTTGGAAGTGGCTCCTGAATAAACTGGATAAAAGAATAAACTCTTGGAGTCATCGATGGTTGTCACGAGCATGAATATTGGTCTTGGTAAAATCAATATTGGAAGCTATTCCTGTATACTGGATGTCCTTCTCTTGGATCCCTAAATTGGTCTTGGTAAAATCAATATTGGAAGCTATTCCTGTATACTGGATGTCCTTCTCTTGGATCCCTAAAGGAATTATGAGTGCTACAAGAAAACTCTCCTCTAAGTTTCTTTGGAGTGGGAAAAAGGATTCACATGTAATCCCTTGGGTCCACTGGGAAAAAATATCCACTCCAAAGGCTCTGGGTGGGTGGGGTCTGAAAAACATGTTCCTCTTCTCCAAAGCACTGGAAACAAAAAGGGGACGACGTCTTATAAAAACTTCAAGTCTTTGGACTAAGTTTAACATTCAGAAGTATATTGCATCAGTATCGCTTGAGGCTTGGATCAAAAGTCAACCAAAAACAACCAAGTGAGCTTCAGTGATCTGGAAAGCTATCTTAAGCTCATTTCCCCTCATTGAAAATGGTTTATCATGGAAAATTGGAAATGGTTATCGACTCAGAGTAGGGTCGGACCCCTGGCCAGGAAGTGATGAGATTCACTTACTCTCTAAGCATTTAATTCAATCCTTACACTCCAGGGACATCCTTTTCCTTCGCTCCATGGAGGACCCTATCCACTCTACTCTTTGGTCACAGAGATGGAAGGATCCCCATAGTTTGGGTCTCAGAGAAGAAGAAATTCAAGAACTAGAATTATTTATTTGGTGCCTAAAGTTAGCACATATCAAACTCTCGAAATCTGAGGATGAATTAATTTGGGACCCTGCCCCCTCTGGGTCCTACTCACCCAAATTGGGTTACTTAAAATGCAACTCAAAAGTGAATTCACAGGAAGCAGAATAGTGGTGGAGCAAATTATGGAAAGTAAAAAGCCCGACAAAAACTTGACTTTTCATGTGGAATGTCCTCCAAAATAAGGTCCCAACTTGGGAAAATCTACATAAACGAAATTTTGTTGGGCCTGGTTTGTGTACACTCTACAAATCTAATGAAGAGTCCACTATCCATCTTTTTTGAAAATGTAGATACATCAACAAAGTTTGGATGGAATTCTCCAGGTTGATAAATCTACAGTGCTTGTGGGATGGGAGGGACTTGGAGCATTCCTGACACATTTGGTAGAATAATAAGGATTACAAACACCTAAAAGCTCTTCCCCTCTTGGTTATTTGGGGTGTTTGGCTCGCCCAAAATTCCTTCATTTTCAGAGGATCACCTCTTCTCCTTGAGCTCTCAACAACAAACAATATTGCCCTCTTGTCCTCTTTCACCTCACAGAAGTCTAGTCATCCCACAAGATGGACGAAAGAGTTGATGCTCGACAGGACTTCACCCTGGTTTTTTTTTGATGGAGCCTCTCAACAAGCACTTTATGGAGGGGGAGGACTCCTCTACTTTTCACCCACACACTACTTTGTCTTGACCTCTGGCCTCAGTTCAGGAACAAACAATTATGTAGAACTTATGAGTCTCAAACTGCTCATTTTCTTTTCCATAGAAAAAGGTTTTTAGATCCTAAAAGTATTTGGGGATTCATTAAATGTTATAAACTGGATAAAAGGCACTCAGAGATGTTTAAACACAAGAATTGATAGTTTGGTGGAAGATATACAATGATTACAGACAAATTTTGACATTTTTTATTGCCAACATGTCTACAGGGAAAATAATAAATAAGTGGACCAAAGGTTGAAGGAGGGGATTAACATGGTTATGGGCCAGTGGAAAATAACTGAGCACCATAATGAACAATCAAATGAATATTGGCACAGTCCTTTTTGGAGCAAACAATCAGTTTTTGAACAACATTTTGAAGAACAGGTTTTTTGTTATTTGTCAACCGAATAGCTACAAACCATGAATATATTATATGCAAAACAGTGTATATAAAAGAAGAACCAGATCCAGATACTATATAGGAAAAAGAAGCATACATAAGAATTCTTGAGATGCAACAAATAGTGACAGCTAAAAGACTACAATGTAAACATAATACACCATTTTTTAAGGTGTATATGCAGAATGTAATGTTGTTTCTAAAGTAATAAAATTACGCTTTTTTTCCAAGGAAAAAATATATATATATTTGATATTTTTGGAACTCAAAATATCAATTTATTCTTTCATCCTTGATTTCTCTTATATTGTTTATGATGGTGGAATATATTGTTTATTGTTTTATCTTTGATTTCTCTTATATTGTTTATGATGGTGAAATATATTGTTTATTCATTAATAAATAATCAATAGCTTATAATTTCAATTTTTATGATGGTGAAAGGATAATTTTTTATTTATGGTAAGCTTATAATTTCAATTTTTATGATTTTTATGATGGTGAAAGGCATAATAGTGAGGGTTTGCCTTAGATTCCCTTGTCACCCCCTCACATACCTCCTTTGATCCCTGGTAGTTGCTTGGTCGGAGAGGAGGTGCCCCCTCCGAAGAGAGCACTCCTTTGCTCAATTATCCTCTTGCCCCCCCCAAAAAAAAACAATCCATCCACAAGATTAGGTGTTTGGAACATTCAACTGCATTTTTTAGTCTTTAAAGAAAGTGCTCACTTCCTCTCCCTATCTATTAGG
Source organism: Picea sitchensis (assembly GCA_010110895.2). NCBI lineage: Eukaryota > Viridiplantae > Streptophyta > Pinopsida > Pinales > Pinaceae > Picea > Picea sitchensis. Next base: position 22,927 of record SNQJ01S0082598.1, read on the forward strand.
TCGAGTCCTAAAAAGCAGTCGAGATCATTGTTATTATCAAAAACCGTTATTACATACAGAAACAAAAAATGAATCGATATGTTTCCAAAAGAGAAGATGTGGAGGAAGAAACTCCCCCTAGCAGGCAGGTGGAGGACCATTCGACGAGCACAGGTGAGAAAATGAAGGTAGATCCACCTCTCCTCTTCCCAAACCGACTCTTGGAGGAGCACCTCCAAATCATTTTTGAAATGTGGCAGAAGCAAGATGACCAGTTGCACATTCAATGCATCCTTGACCAGAGAATGGATATCATGTTCGATACTTTGGCGGATGCTCCAGTGCAGAATCGTTTCCCAACTTGCGGCCATAAGTTTGTCCCTGCCTACAACATCCATGGTAGTCTGAGCTCGCACAGGGAATAACACCTCTAGTTTTTTTTTTTTTCCTCTCCTTTTGGTTTTGTCACCTCTCTAAAGATGGGAATAATCTATGCCTCACGATGAAAGCTAGATGGTCATGGCGACCAGATTCTTATCATTGTTTTGTTCATACTATTTTGTTTAATTGTGATGCGTCAAACTCTAAGCTTTTGTTGAAAGCCACCTGTTTTGGTTTCCCTTTTGTGGCAGAACAAGTGGCTAATAGGTGGCATTGTATAAACATAAGTAGTTATTAATATAAGGATCCTACTTTATTTACAAAAAAAGGTTAATTTATGTTTTATGATATTGTGTTGATTTTATTTATAAACATCATTGTACTATGTGAAGTAGAGATGATTTTGTATACAATGGAGCTGATTGTGTAGTGATGAGAGATCTGGGTAGTTATCAAATTATAGTTTCTAACTTATAATATAAATTTTGTTTGATTTGTACCATGTGAAGTATGTAAATTCTAACCTTGTACAATATTTACTGCAAACTGATATTCAGAAAAGAACAGAAAAGATACAATGGCAAATACAAACATTACACATAGATTTTTCACCTGGAAACCCAAACCGGGAAAACCAACATATATTATATTCATACATTGTATTACATTGTTTACAATACAATATACATATAGGAGCCAGCGGCATCCAAAACCCTAACCCAGTGACCTGGATTAGTCCAAAACCCTAATTCCTTAACCGGAAATAGAAAACCATCGGCAAAAAACCATGTGCCGAAAAAACACCTAAATAAAATGTGGTCCCGGAAATATGTCGTCCCGATAATATGTCGTCCCAGAAATATTTCGTCCCGATAATATGTCGTCCAGGAAATATGCCATCCCGGTGCGAAAAAAAAATTCGGGGGTGCTTCCCCCGAACCCCTGCGCGCCCAGCGCAAACGCTCAAACACTACTACTCATGTAAAGAATATAACACATACCCAACATCGATGTCTACTGACAAGCACTCGACCTAAAATAGTTTTCTTCCAAGAGACTTTAG
>SNQJ01S0082598.1:24399-35343 GCA_010110895.2 Picea sitchensis
ATATTATATTCATACATTGTATTACATTGTTTACAATACAATATACATATAGGAGCCAGCGGCATCCAAAACCCTAACCCAGTGACCTGGATTAGTCCAAAACCCTAATTCCTTAACCGAAAATAGAAAACCATCGGCAAAAAACCATGTGCCGAAAAAACACCTAATATCATGTGGTCCCAGAAATATGTTGTCCCGGAAATATGTTGGCCCGGCGGAAATATGTCGGCCCGAAAAAAAAAAAATCAGGGGCACTGCCCCTGCACCCCCCCCTCTAACCCCCCTGCGCGCCCAGCACAGGCGCTCAGACACTAATATTCATGCAAAGAATATAACACATACCCAACAAAGTAGAGCTGATTTTGTAGTGATGAGAGATCTGGGTAGTTATCACATTATAGTTTCTAACTTATAATTTAAATTTTGTTTGATTTGGAAATATGGTTGAAAATAGTCAAACAAGTCATCAAATTATAGTTTCCCACTTTGGAGCCCCTAATCCCAAATGACACTCAGATGAGGGTTGAGGACTAGAGGGTTGCTCAAGTTAGGTTTCAGACTTCTCAATTGCCTCCTATTAATAATATTAGAATGGAAAAAACAACAAACAATATTGTATATTAAAAATATATGAGAGCTTCTTATGAGAGTGAAAACATAAAAAGAAAGTCTGAGTCGATGGTGATGAAAAAATAGTATTAGACTACCGAGGTAAAAGTCAGTTTTCATTTGGTGATATGGGTTTTATTCCATTCCATTCAAGTGATAATCAATTGAATTTAACAATGCAAATTGTAAATTTAATCATATTGATCATCGCATCAATCTAGGCCCTTCCTTTATTTTGATAGGGCGTAGACTTCTATCAATCCAAAATTTAGTAAAAACTATGAACTCAAAATTGAAAATTCACAATGAAATGATAGTATAGAACTAAACTGATTATGTTCATCCTTGGTTAACTCCTTTTATTGCTATGATTTAGAACCCCCTCCCTTTGGACAGAGAATTCAAGACAGTTCTTGGTTTCTTTATTGAAAATTCACAATGAAATGACAGTGCAATACTAAACTGGTTATGTTCGTCTTTGGTTTCTTTTCGAGATTTCAATATATTTATTCAAAAAAATGTGAAGTAAAAATATGTACTTTGAAATAAAAACATGATCTAGAACCTATTTTAATATGTAAAATTAAAATATACTTTAATATAAGTAAGTGATTTTCATTAAAATTTATATTGATATAAATTGTTTATGTATCGAAAATGGCAGGAAAAAGGTTGATGGATTGTCAATCCTCTACACATTGGAAGTATTCACTAGTGCCATTAATATGACCCCTACCATTAATGGAAGTATTCACTAGTGCTATTCATTTTTAATTAGGATGTTAATCATACACTACCTTGAATTTTGAATATACTCCAAATTCAATTAAAAAAAGGAAAAACTAAATGCAGCAAACCAAGCCTTAATAGATGACCTGCTATTTTTTATTTTTTGTTATCAGGTCACAAAATCAAATTCTTTTTCAACTTAATTTCTTTTCAATCAAACTTAATGAAAACTATATTTAATCTGTAGAATATAAGTAGTGTTAGGTTCATCATTCACATTTTTCAAGTAGCTCATAATTTCAATTTTGTTTTCAATTTGCTTCAAGATATTGAAATACAAATGCACAAATTTAACAATTGAATATAATATCAACACTTTTGGAATCAAAATTCACAATTTCATAATTAAAATTGATACTTTTAAGGATGTCTTTACAATTTTTAATTAGGATGTTAATTATATGTATTACTTTGAATTCTTTAATTAGGATGTTAATCATACTTTTTAAGTCTTTAACATTTTTCCAAGCCATCAATAGTCCCTTATAATGACATGGAAACGGGTCCTAGTTTTGATATGAAGTTATACTCTTCATATGAAAAAACATTGAACAATCATTGCAAATAATGAATGCAAATCCTATATGTAGTAAATTGGTTACATGCATTAAAGTATTTGTGTATACAATCTAGATAATTTGTAGGATTAAAGTATAATCATCCAAAGAATAGGTGATTTTAGGTTCCCTAGATACAATCTATAGGTTCTTCCCTGAAATTGTAAATAAGGCTTGGTAAACTTTATAATTCATAAAAAATACAACTTTTGAATGGACCATGAAAGTAAACTAAACTGAAAATGATTCTAGAATCCTAGATATTCATAAATATGTGTACTTTCAATGAAAAATATAAAATTTGGGAATGTACATGTCACTTGTTTAAATAAATTGTAATGGTATGCCATCTTCAATTATTCGTTCATGATCAGCTTTGGACATTTTCCATTTTCTAACTTTTGTTTTTTTTTCTTGATTGAACTTCTATTAACTTTATGTGCACTGCACATCCCAAATGACTATATTGACAACTTATGACATCTTATTGGTAGTCTTGAAAGTGAACATGAGTATTGGTTTGATGGGTTTCTTGAAAAAAATATCCTTTCAATGCGATGGATCATCTTTCATATATAAAATCGTTATCATTAAAATCTTCTAATAACCTCATCTTGTGTTATGTGCATTGCATCAAATAATATTTCGCGTTGTCAATGTTGTCGATAGGTGCAACCACGACAAAGACATCTCCTGCAAATAATTCGATATGTTGGACAATAAGTAGTTCGTGTTAGATTATCACACAAGTACATCTACAAGTTATTTGAAAAAATTTAAACATAAAAATTACCTTCTCTAACAAGATCATAAACTTTATCGCCATCAAATGACACTATAGTTTCATTTGATTCCATCTCCTTTGAGCTTGCAAGTGGAATTTTCCCTTATATATTAAGTTTGGTATGTCTCCAAGCTTTAACATATTCCGCATTTTCATTTTCGCAAATCTCTATGGATTATGTATCCTCTATGCAAACTGAACAAAAACAAGACTCATTCCTTCTATCAAATGCAAACACATTTTGATAGCGTTTTGTTTTAACTGAATGCATTTTCCATGTCCCATGTATTGTATCGGCTTCATATGGGACTGATCTATTTACATCTTGGATTCCATCATACCAAAAAACCATGCACAAGACAAAAACTTGTCAACTTGAAATCTCTCAAGAAAATGATTGAAGATCATATAAATTTGAACACGTGAATAAAAATATCATGTGTACATGTGTAACATGTATATATAGACACACCTGCGCACATCCCTTGACGGATTATTTTCATGGATTAGCATCATTTTTCACCATTCAACAACTTGATCAACTGATTCAAATCAATCGGCATGAGGTTCATCTGATACCTTCGAAGTGCTCATTTTACACATGCCCTTGCACTGACACGCTCTCCTTTTCCATGACCAGTCTAAAAAAAAAACCAACAATGTGTAATGTTTGATTTTTTATGAAGATGACACAACCAATAGAATGATCGTGAAGATTTGAACTGAACTACACACCCATCTAACCATATCCAATGTCGATCTAATTCGATACCATGTTCTTTCAATGAATCATAAAATTTATCAAAACAATGTTGTACATAATGTGTGTCGTGTGCTCGATCATCACTTATATAAAAGTGATATTCTTTAATAACATGTCGATTGTCGTTGGTGATTTCTATGTTATCAAGACTCCGTTGAGCATGTCTATATAGAATGTGGACAAATATAGTGACTTGATCAGAATGATAATATTTACTCTGTATTTCTTTTTGTGCAGCGAATGTAATCAACTATAGACAAAATTGTCCCTGGTGGAAACACTTCACAGGATTGGTTGAATTGTAGGTCTTGCCATCGAGCTCTATGTGAATGCCTTGGTGTATTTATAAATTTCTTCCTCAAACTTCTTCAAAAAATCTATCACACAGATTTTATCTACTTTCAAATCAATCCTTTTGGAAATAACATTTGAAGAATAAGGAGCCGTGTTGTTGATATATTCATATCTCTTCCAATTGACTATTATATTAGAAAATTACTGATCGTTCATATCAATAGGATACTTTGATTGAAACAAACTTAGAATTCCACAACGATCACATTTCTTTCCACCAACACATTTTTTTTGGTAAAATAATTCATAACCTTCTCTTTCACATAGAATTTCAGATATAAAAGCATGGAATGTGGAGAAGGAGGTGAACTTGGCCATAAAGTTTTACCAAAATCAATAAAAGTGTCATAATATAACTCAAATTCCACATGATAACGATAACAACAAGTGTCACGAACAATGATGGGTCTAAGAAACCATGGTTTTTGTTGCACAAATGTATTGATGAAAATTTTAACTTCTATGTGGTCTTCTTTGAACTTATTGAACAATTTTGTTTGTGTCATTGGAAATATATGTTTTGTATGTTCTTCATATTTTTTTCGTGCTATTCCTCGTCGCAACACTTCCCTTGTATGTGGTGAAACACGAGATTATGTCAACCAACAATTACGGACCAATTCTTTAACATTTTTTGCAAGTCTATCTTTGTAGGGTTTTCTAGAAATCACTATCCAACAAGAAAGTTCATCATTTGCATCTATTTGCAATCGCAATTTTCTATGTGTGTACAATGTTTTTCTTGACGTTCTCATCGTTTTTGCCATGTGTCGTGTCAAACGATCTTTAATATTGCTAGATGAAACAATTGTTGTTTGTATCACTCTATGTTCAACACTGACATATTTTTTTCGAGATTTTCCAAAAGCTTTTAATACACTAGTTATATTGTCAAAAGACAGTTTGTTTCACCTTTGTATATTTTGTCGACTTTTGAATATCCAATAATGATGTAGCTTATTTAAATTTTTTTGACTTTATTAGACATTTTGTTTCACCTTTGTATATTTTGTCGACTTTTGAATATCCAATAATGATGTAGCTTATTTAAATTTTTTTGACTTTATTAGACAGTGTAAAAGTTGAGCTTGTATTGTTACTGATTCATCTTTGAAAAAAATATTATAAATATTCTTAGTTCGATATCTTATATAATGCTTAGATTCTTTCTTCCCAAATTTGTCAATATCAACATTTTCTAATATTTCATCATCAATGTTGATAGATTCTCCTGCATATTTCAATTTAAAGTTTATATTAGAAAATAAAACTCGAACATAAATTCACTAAACTATATACAAGTGTTCATCTTGTATTATCTAAATTTATGTACATACCTATAGGTGATTCGACTTCTGCTTCAATTTCGGTTTCAACGTTTTCATCGACATTATGAGACAAATCTATTTATGTTTCTTGAAAAACATCAAATCGTAATTACAATCAATTATATTAAAAAATGTTTTAAATTTGAATTATATACTTTTAATATAGACAATATGTGCATGCATACTTGGTTGGACTTCTCCTTGTTGAAAATCTCTATTTACATCATCGTCGTTTCTTTCTTAAATATTTGCACGTTCTCATTTATTTACCCAATAATGTTCTTTCCTTTGTTCATTATGGTGAGTTTCATCTCGAGTGTGAACAAATTTTCTCTTGCACAAATTGTTGTTTCCCATAAGTATAGTTATCTGTAAAAAAAAAATTTAAAATGAACATTTCATAATAGTCTCAAAAAAACTTCATTGTCACAAAAATTATTAAAAAATAATATCAATAATTTTATGTTCAAGAAAGGCTTCACCTTGAAAAAACGCTCAACATTTAGCTTTCAATATATAAATTATTATTCCAATAAAAACTTGAACTTAAAAAAACTAAACTTCTTTTTTTGTATTCAAAATATCAATTACCTTGTTCAAAAAAACGAAAAAGATGATTCGAAACTTTGTTTGGGTTCTCTAGAAAATCATGAATCAAAACATCAATTACCTTGTTCAAAAAAATGAAAAAGATGATTCGAAACTTTGTTTAGGTGCTCTAGAAAACCATGAAACAAGCGAGTGAATTGTGTTAAATGTGTTCGTCTGAAAGCGTGTTTATAAGATTTGGCACGAAGTGAAACAATACGATGTGTCTCTTCATTGTTTCTGGTCGACGAAATTCTCTCACCCACCTTTCAACCGAAAAAAGTTTTTTTCGGTCGAAAATCTAGGAAATCGTTTACTTTTAACGGATTCCCTTAGAATTACATGTGTCGGCCGAAAAAACATTATTTCGACCGAAAACTAGCGAATAAGACCGTTTGCAAGAACCTGAGAATTCCCTCTACCTTACCTAAACTTTGGAGGTTGCAGACTCCTACAAATACTCATAATTTAGTTTTGAAATTGATACCAACATTTGCAGAATTGAATCTACTTTCAATGGATATAATTTGTTTTCATTTTCATTATTTTTATCTAATTTTATTTAATTTAAAAAAAAAATCATTGCATAATATTTCCAGGTGACATTATGATTCTGTGAAATGAAATATTTGTATCTCTAAAAATACATAGTGAAAAATTTAGAAAAAATAAGATTCAAAATCCTTAAGTTGTTCTTTTCAAAAGGGTATTTTTAGATTTTACTTTTCATCAACTTCAACTTTCTCACTTGACTTCATATTGTACTTCATTTCAAGAATATTCCAAAATATTTTTGCATTGTATACTTTACCAAATTCACGCAAAATGCTAGACAAGATGTTTTCATCCAGTGTTGATATTATAAGTTGTAATGCTATTACATCTATTCTCTTATCATAGAAATTGATACAACTTTCATGATCATACTGCAATAAATTTACTAACCATAGTAATTTTTTCATTTCCGTTTCCCAAGGTTCATAATTTATACCTAAGAAGAATGGAAAATTTGGCATCACTATTTGTTGGCACAGGGGCAGACCCAGGGTTCATCTCCAAGAGCGCACTAACAAGCCCTAGCTAATGGCCCTTTCAGCAACACCTGCGAGGTAGATGCAGTGTCACGCAAAACAACTATGAGGGGGTGTCAGCATAGAGATGACTACAACCAGAAGGAATGTAAAGTGGATTCAAAGTGATTGACACACAATAATCTATTATTCTTTATCTTCCTAGGATCTACTGCGCAAGATATATCTATCAGATCTAACACAATAATGCAATAGCATTATACCAATAACAAAGAAYAGAACACCAATCACACATACGACACAAGATATATGTGGTTCATTCTCTCTCTAGGGCTACATCCATAAAACTGTGCTTTATAATGTATTAAGATGAAGCATACAGTTCTTGTCTGTGCTCTTAGCTAGYAGATMTTCTCTCTTCTCCTTGCCATCTCTTCCCTCCCTACGCACCGAACTGCAGGGTTGATCTTCGCACCCAATTGAAGATCTTACAATACAGAAGGCTCTCGTACTCAACACTTCTCTCTCACTCGATATTACTCACTCAATCACACAATGACAAAGACAACAACAATAATCATAATATCAACAACAACCCAACCCAGGTCCTTTAGACCTCTATTTATACATTACAATATCTCACTAACATCCTTAGGTTGAAACCTAGGTGTCACAAACCCTAGATATCAAAACCCTAGGTCAACTTGACTCGCATTTTCAGGGCTTCGCTAGCCTGTCTTTCCTTCCTTCTCGCGCGGTACTCCAAAGAATCCAATGGTGGCTTTTTCTACTTGTTGAGTTGTCCATGATCCTTATTTCTTGCTGATCTTTCATCCTCGATCTCCTTGTTCAACGATTTTCTTCCTTTTACTTCGCTCCGTATTTTCTGCTCTTTTGCTCACTTCGACCTAGTAATAGTCACTGTGTCCTCTGTGCAGTTCACATTCTTCCTTTTCTGCCTTGATCTTCGCTTACTTTCATAACCAAGGGCCAACAGGTCCCCAACACTCACCTATGACTCGTCCCGAAGCACTTCATATCTAACCTTTAAGTTTTACTTCAACTTCAAACTGCGCAGTGCAGCCTCTGTTTTATGCTCTATGCCTCCTCTCCTTCCTTATGCAGACTGTCTTTTCTATGTCTGGTACCCAGTTTCAACTGCACCTGGTACTTAGACCCTTTTTCTTATGCTTTTACTTAGAGCTACGAGGTAGCTGGTTGTCATAATACAATTTCAACCAGCTCCCATTCACTAATCCTTCCTTCCATTCTCCCTTCAAAGTCTTCAATTGCGTAGCTCCTCCTTGTATAACATAGGCGATCTCATATGGCCCGAGCCAATGCGTTCTGAACTTCCCAGGATGTTTTATGAACTTACTGTCACATACCAATACTAGATCACCTTGTTTAAATGCCTTCTTCTTGATGTGCATGTCATGATAGGTCTTCTCTCTCTTCTTCTGTACTTGGTGATGGAATCCTGCAATAAATTTGTCTTCTTCTAGTTCAACCAACTGTGCAATCCTTTCTCGAATAATGCCAATGTCATCCATATATGTGAAGGCTACAATTCTTAGGCTTGGTACCAAGTATTCCATTGGGACAACCTTTTCAAGACCATACACCAACTTAAAAGGGGTCTGCATGGTTAGCTTCTTGCAAGTGGTTCTATAGGCCCATAGTACTGTTGGTACTCTTAAATCCCAGTCATCCTTGTTCGCACTGCAAATCTTCGTTAGCGCTGTCTCCAAGATCTTGTTGAATGCTTCCATTGTCCCATTTGATTGTGGATGATAAGTCGTGCTCTTCTGGTGATGGAATGCAAATTCCTCAGTCCGGGCTTCAACTGTTTTGTTTATGAAATGTGTGCCTTGATCGCACATAAGGATCTTTGGGCATCCAAATATGGTTATGATGTCATCAAATATGAAGCGTATAGTTGTAGTTGCACTACAGTCCTTAACTGCTCTTGCTTCAGCCCATCTGGTCAAGTACTTTGTTGCAGTAATTATGTATCTTGCTCATGTGCTTTTTCCTGGTGGGTTTATAGGTCCCACGAAGTCAATGGCCCATTTCTCAAATTCTTGCAGGGTCAGTTGTGGTGTTAATGTCATTTCATCTCTTCTAGATGATTTCCCAACTCTTTGGCATATATCGAAGGCTCTGTAATAGTCTTTAGCATCTCTGTATAGGGTAGGCCACCAAAGGCCATCTCTAATAACCTTCTACATAGTTGCTTTTCCTGCGTAATGTCCTCCTGTGATGCCTTCATAAGCTTCTGCAAGGATCAATGGTCACTCTACCTCCATAACACATCTTCTCAATATCTCATCAGGTCCCATATTGTATAGTTGTCTAGCTATAAGTGAAAAGTCTGCAACGCACACTACTAGTTGTTTCTTCTGTGGAATTGTATAATCGCTAGGTACCATTCCTATTGACGGGAACTGAACTATCTCTGTGAAGTGGTCATCAATCTTTTGAATGGCCAATAGTTGTGCATCCGATAGTGCATCCTCCAAACTGGTCGGCTCTTCACCATGTTCCAACCTTGACAAGTGGTCAGAACCTTTGTTCATTCTTCCTGGCTTTACTATGATCTCAAAGTCATATTCCTGAAATAGCAGAAGCCATGTGCATATTCTTCCCCCCAACATTGGCTTATTGACTAGGTATATCAGTGCAGAGTGATCAATAAACATTTTAAAGTTTCCTCCCAACAACTAGTGGTGAAATTTCTGTAGCGCATACACCATGGCTAACCCCTCTCGCTCAGTAGTGGTGTAATTGATCTCAGCAGTTGATAGCTTCCTCCTGGAAAAAGCTAATGGATGGTCAATATCTCCTTCCCCAGGTTGTGCTAACACTGTTCCTAAGGAAATAGAAGATGCATCGACATGCACATGAAACTCCTTGCTCCAATATGGGAAGACCAAAATAGGCGCAGTAACCATTTTCTGTTTCAGTGTGTCGAGGCTCTGTTGGCACTCTTCTGTCCAATGAAATTGACAGTATTTCTTCAAAATTTTCTCCATGGGTGCTGTAATCTGGGCATATCCTTTAATGAACTTCCTGTAGTATCCTGTGTGTCCCAGCGTAGTGCGTAGTTGTTTGACTGAAGTAGGAGGGGGTAGATCAACTATAATGACAATTTTAGATGGATCGACTAGAAATCCCTGCTTGCATACAATATGACCTAACAACACTCCAAATGGTGAGAAGAAGATGCATTTATTCAGATTCAAGGAAATTTGACACTGCTTGCATTTGTCCAACATTAGCCTTAGACAGTCAATATGATTTTTCAATAAACTAAAAACAGTCCAATCATCAAAATATGCTTCTAGAAATTTATGTAGAAACTCCTTGAATGCTTAGACCACCACCCTAGAAAAGATGGCTAGGGCATTCTTCAATACCAAACGACATCACTGTATATTGGTAGGATCCCCATTCTATTGCAAATGTGTTCTTATGGCGATCTTCCTTGTCAATCCGGATTTGATGGTATCCCGAGAATCCATCTGCAAAAGAATATACCTCTTGGCCTCCCACATTATCCAACACTTCGTCAGTGAATGGTGTTGGGAAGAGGTCATGTAAATAGGCATCATTCATCTTTCTGAGATCTACATAGATCATGATCTCTCCTATCTTTTTGTCTTGCACCACCACAGGGCTAATCCATTTTGATTCTTCGATAGGTTCTATAATCCCTGCTTCCAACATTCTATCGAGCTCAATTTTCACTTTCTCCTTATAATTAGAGTTCAATCTGTAGGGTCTCTGCTTAACTGGTCTTGCATCCGGCTTCAAAGGGATCCTCATCTCTCCCATAGGCCCTTTAATTCTCTTCATATCAGTGAAATTGGTTGGAAACAAGTCCTAATATTCATGCAATAACTCTGTGATTTTGTCAATAGTAGCAACATCCCAATAATCTCCAACATTTGCAAGCTTCGGTGTCTGCTCTGTCCCAATATTGACCTTTTTTATCTTGATTGGTTGTCCAATAAATGGTATCTCAACTCCTGGTCCTTCCACATCTCTTTGGCCTTCTATTTCTATGATGTTCACCTTCCTAGGATCATCATATTCATTAGCATTGATGTTGTAATAGCCTTGCAGTTTCTGGAGAGGC
>SNQJ01S0082599.1:6030-30451 GCA_010110895.2 Picea sitchensis
CAAAATAAACACACGATAATGCAAAGGTTAAATAATGAGAGCTAGATGAATTAGAATGATTGAATCTTCCATTCAAAAACAACAAGAAGAGGCACATTGAAAACCCTAGCCTAACTCTAAAAATTTTAAAAACAAAGTTCAAATCTTCAAGCTCAAACTTCAAACAAATGAAAAAAAAAACGTTTTGGATCATACCTGGAAATCTTGATCTCTGCACTAGCGCTAATGGCAACAAGATCCTTGGCTTTCTCCTCCTTGGATAGATGCACAATGACTTCCCTCACACCTCTCTAGCTCTCTCACACTTCAGAAATGAAACAATGACTGAAAAAGGCAACCCGCGGCCTCTAAAACCCCCTTCATGCGCACTTTTTCTGCGCTTTTACCCAGCAAGCTGACACTTTCTATCAACTCGCGACATTTTCCCAATATTTCGCGAGTTAATGAAAGTGTCGCGACATATTCAAAGTTTCGGAAATTTCGCAATATTTTCCTAGGAAAATATTGGCCACCTCAAAATTCGGCGATATATCCGATATTTTCGATATATCGCCGAGATATACAACAGTGGTAGAAACCTTTGCATCTCTTTGTTTGATGTACCAAATTTTCTGTCCATTTTTTGTTTGATGTAGAAGTTCTTAGTTAATAGTGGAAATGCCAGACTGACTCTACTGATCCATGAAGAGTTGCTTGGAAAAGCTCATTTCGAGCAATTTTTGTCATTCAGGATCCTTATGAAAGAGAGTTTATAAATCTATATATATTCCATGTTTCCAAGCTGCCCAGCTGACTTATGTACATTACTGTAATTTAGTACTTATTTTCCTTATCAAAAAAAACAATATTACTTACACATTGCAGCAGAATTGTTCACTAGAACAGTGTTTCACTGTTTACTCAGTTCATTGATGAAAAGTTATCTGCTGGCCACTTGCACATGATTTCTGTTAATATAAGCCTTAAGGTCAGGATGGGACCTGTATCTAATTCTCTTACCCCTGATAAACACTAATGATTGGGATTATGCTCCAGATACGTCTTCATATCTGTACGGCCAAGAACATTATTACATTGTGGATCAATAAGCTGTAAGGCATTCACTAATAGGTAAGAACAAGTCATTGAATGATGCACAATCAAATATCCACCAATGGAAGCTGCTCAAAACTAAGAGTTCACTGGACGCTCATTGCCCATCCATATTATCAAACAAAGCACTGTAGCTTGGGACTTTAGTAGGAAGTTACTGTCTAATCTTTAGAGTCCTCTCTTTCATCTTAACATTATGTAACTCACATTTTGCATTTTTCTAGCATGTCGATCCAAGTATAAACAATTACGTATTCCATGTAATTGATATGCTCTATCAATCAATGTATTCTTCTAACTTCTATGTGTAATAGAATGTCAATAACCAATCAGTCAATTCAAACCAGTAGACATAAGGCTTTCTGAGGGAATTTACGTTAATCAACCACGAGTCTCTATAATCGCCACCCTACCCCACCCCACCCCCTGTCTAAGCCAATACCTGTAGCCCAAATGCAATTTTGGAGTTCCATTATCTTTTTGTTATATTTTGCAATCAGGTCACAGATGGCCCACAAAATTAGTATCCTTGATAAAAACCATACTGAACTTTAATGGACTCAAATGACAACATATGCACATGTTCAACTCCTGCAAGCTGCTCTCATTGGCTGTTTTTGTATAAATTTTTTGAACTAGCAGGCAATCCAATTTCAGATTGCAAATGCAAGTAGAAAACACTGTTTGCCAGTTCCAACCTCCATGCAAACAATAAATTCATCTAGGAACCAGGTACTTTGCATTATTTCTTCTTCCCTGTCTGCCCAGAAACAATAATATAGTGTATAAAAGTTGTTTGCTTCTCCAAGGTAGATTGCAAATGCAAGTAGAAAACACTGTTTGCCAGTTCCAACCTCTATGCAAACAATAAATTCATCTAGGAACCAGGTACTTTGCATCATTTCTCCTTCCCTGTCTGCCCAGAAACAATAATAAAGTGTATAAAAGTTGTTTGCTTCTCCTAGGCTCACCAATAATCCCCACAAGAACACATCCCCTGAGTGAAATGATGGAGGAGATCAGCATCCCTCACAAAAAGTTCTTGGCCAAACACTCATAGCCCATCTGCCCCAAAACATGCCAAGAACATTATTACGTTGTGGATTAATAAGCTGTAAGGCATTCACAAATAGGTAAGAACAAGTCACTGAACGATACCGACTCAACTCTCCACCTATGGAACCTGCTGAAAACTTTAAGAGTTCACCAGAGGCTCATAGCCCATCTGTATTATCAAATGAAGCACTGTTGCCTGGGACTTTCGTAGGAAGTTACTGTCTAATCTTTAGAATACTCTCTTTCATCTTAACATTATGCAACTAGCATTTTGCTTTTTTCCAACATATTATCCAAGTATAAACAATTAGGTAATCCATGCCATTGATATGCTTTATCAATCAATTTATGCTTCTGACTTCTATGTGTAAAAGAATGTCATTTTAACATTACGCAACTTCCATTTTTCTTTTTTCCAGCATGTTGATCCAAGTATACACAATTAGGTATTCAATGCGATTGATATACTTTATCAATCAATTTATGCTTCTGACTTCTATGTGTAATAGAATGTCCATAACCGATAAGGTTTTCTGAGCTGTATCCCAAAAGCAATTTTGGAGTTCCATCATCTTTCTTTTATATTTTTCAATCAGGTCACAGATGGCCCACAAGATTAGTATCCTTGATAAAAATCATACTGAACTTG
The DNA here is from genome assembly GCA_010110895.2 of Picea sitchensis. Taxonomy (NCBI): domain Eukaryota; kingdom Viridiplantae; phylum Streptophyta; class Pinopsida; order Pinales; family Pinaceae; genus Picea; species Picea sitchensis. The sequence goes on from SNQJ01S0082599.1 coordinate 8,828, forward strand.
AACAGACTCAGATGACAATGTCCAATGTAGACATGTGTTCAACTCCTGTAAGCTGCTCTCATTTGCCTTTTTTTGTATAAAATTCTTAAACTAGCAGGCAATCCAATTTCAGATTGCAAATGCAAGTAGAAAATACAGTTTGCCAGTTCCAACCTTCGTGCAAACAATAAATCAATCTAAGAACCAGGTCCTTTGCATCGTTTCTTCTTCCCTATCTGCCCAGAAACAATAATAAAGTGTATAAAAGTTGTTTGCTTCTCGTAGGCTCACCAATAATCCCCACAAGAACACATCCCCTGAGTGAAATGATGGAAGCGATTAGCATCCCTCACAATAAGTTCTCGACCAACAATCTTGGAGATGAACTTGGTAGCAGTATGACAGTCACCACACACACGTAGATTTTTGAATATTTGTATGGATGTCCCTGGGGGTGTGCTTATCAGCCCAAAAGAAATTGCTAGCTTCTCACTGTGGTAGGAAAGAAGATGCTCCTTATGCTCTTCATCCACATCATGCAACACGAAATTTGTATCAGGCACATACCCTGCCACTTCCATCTGCCTAGTCAGCTCCTCTAATTTTGAATAGATCTGCTTTGTTTGTGGATGTGATTTGTCTCTCACTAAAAATGTATGAACCTTATTCTTGACCTCGATCCAGCTTATTCCCGGCTCCTTTTTCACTCCCCTGTCTCTCATCAGTTTTCTCACAGAAACTACATCATCCCACTTGCCAGCTGCTGCATAAATATTCGAGAGTAGCACATATGTGGAGACCTCTTCTGGTTCCAACTCAAGAATCCGTTCTGCTGCATGTTTTCCTATCCCTATATTGCCATGAATTCTGCAAGCGCCAAGAAGGGTTCGCCACAGCAAAGCACAAGGCTCAAATGGCATTTCATTAATAAGTATTTCTGCTTCGCCCAGGTGCCCAGTACGGCCTAGAAGGTCAACCATACAGGCAAAATGCTCGACCTTTGCTGTTATGCCATGTTTTTGACTCATTTCATCAAAGTAGCGACGTCCTTCATCCACTAGGCCTACATGGCTACATGCTGAAAGAACACATACATATGTAATATCGTTAGGCTTCACCCCTGCATGTTCCATTCTTTCAAACAATTGGAGAGCATCTTTACCATGGCCATGTTGGGCACATCCTGCAATCATTGTAGTCCATGTCACTACATTTTTCTCAGATGTACTGCCAAATACACTTTGTGCGTCTGCCAACTTTCCACTCTTAGCATACATGTCAACAAGGGAATTGCTCACAGTCAGGTATGACTCAAATCCTGCTTTAATTACTTGGCCATGGACCTGCTTACCCTGATCCAGTGTCGCTAGACAAGCACATGCAGTGAGAACACTAGCAAATGTAAAATGGTTTGACTTTATACCTTCAAGTTGCATGGGACATAAGAACTTCAAGGCCTTCTCATAATACCCATTCTGGGTATATCCTGATATCATTGCATTCCATGAGATCTCATTTTGTTTAACCATATTATCAAACACTCTCTCAGCATCCTCCATACTGCTACAGTTAGCATACATTGTAACAAGAGAGTTTGCTACAGAACTATCCAAATCAAATCCAATTTTGATGATATAGGCATGGGCCTGTTTACCTTGTTTCAAAGCTCCTAGGCTTCCACAAGCAGATGGAACACTGGTTAAGGTAAACTGATTCAACTTTACACAAGTCCGTCGCATTTTAATAAAAAGCTTTAGTGCCTCTTCAGCCTGTGCATTCTGCGTGTACCCTGCAATCATTGCAGTCCATGATACCACATTTCGTTCAGGCATTCTATCAAATAATTTGCAAGCATCGATCATACTCATGCACTTAGCATACATATCAAGAAGAGCACTACCCACCACAACATCCAATCCAATACCAGTTTTAACGATGTGTGCATGAAGCTCTTTACCGTGTTCCAAAGCTGTCGATTCTGCAAATGCTCTGAGAAGAATGACAAAGGTGGCCTGGTTCGGCTTTGTGTCAGCTTGGATCATTGCGCAAAAGAGACCTATAGCTTCTCTACGATGCTCATTCTGTGCATATGCTACAATCATTGCATTCCATGACACAACGTTCCGGCTAGCCATTCGCCCAAAAACCATCCCTGCACTTTCCACACATCTGCACTTAGCATACATGGTAATGAGTGAATTTCCCAAAAACAAATCAGTCTCCAATCCATTCTTTATAACTTGGGCATGAACATCTCTGCCCTGTTCCAGAGCTTCCAAACCTCTGCAGACACCTATCAAACTGGCCAATGTAAATGCATCCGGCTTCATGCCTTCAGGCAGCTGCCGGAAAACTCTCGATGCCTCCTCATAACACTCATTCTGGGCAAACCCTGCAATCATTGAGTTCCAAGAAATCAAATTTCGTTGAGGCATTTTATCAAACACATTGCGTGCATCCTCCACATTCCCACATTTTGCATACATATTAACCAGATGGTTTCCTGTAAAAACATCCACCTCAAATCCAGTTTTCACTATGTGGGAATGGACCATTTTTCCTTCTACCAATGCCTTCAAATTCGCACACCCTTGCAACAAATTCCCATATGCATTGGCGTCTACATGAATTCCATGTTCGTTTAGATGATACAGAGTTTCCAGAGCCTCGTTAATTCTTCCTTCCTTACACAGTTTACTAAGATTTTCAGAGAAAAACGTATTACAGTTGCTTACCTGTTGCCCCTCTCGTTTGAGTACCACCATTGCCTTGAAGGAAAGGAGCCTCTTGCCAGAAAATGGCTGCAATATCAAAATTTGAGCAGTAGATTTTTATGTTCAATCTTGTTTGAAATGAACCCAATTGAATAATGTACCGAAAACAGTTACCCATTTCATAAAAACTTTGACTATTTGACTACACATACATATTTGAAGAAAAATAGAGTTGAAAGTAAGAAAATTGTTGCAGAATAGAAAGTGAAGTTCTGCGGGGGCAAAAAAAAAACGAACCTTCGGAAATGAGACTTCCGCTGAAGAAAGTGAACCACTGAACTCTAATCTAATTGGATAGAATGTGTGGAAAATAGAGATGCTGAACGGAGATGCCATAACTTTGATTGAATGCAATGCGAGGGACGATAGAGATGCATCAATGAGCGTCACCTAAAAGGTATCAGAGAAGGGTTCGTATGAGTTTGGATGGTATGGTTTCTTGAGGTGTGTATTTTTTATTTTATCCTTTTAAGATTATTATTATTATATATAATAATAGTTTTTAACTTTTTTATATTAGTGTAGATTTATTGTAATTTCAAATGTTGAGAAAGATATATATTTTATTATTATTTAATATAAATTTAATTTAAGTTAATTGTAATATATTTTATTTAGAAAAACTCATAATTCTCAAGGTATAAAAATATGAATATGTGTTGTGAAGTTCTTAACGCTCAACGGAAAAGGAGAGGAGCGTATTTTTCGGGTAGCGAGTAGAATGGTAAACAAAGGGGGAGGGAGCGGGTCTCCCTCCTACAAGAAAGTAGTGGTTGATAGAGGGAAAGGCCCATGTGGAGGAGGATTCAAGGTCCCACTAGACATCAGGCTCGGTGTCAAAAAAGCAAGGCGAGGACAAACACGAAAAAAGAGAAAAAGCAAGTGAGGAGAACAAATAAACCCAAGGCAATGGGGCAAACCCATCACATCCAAATGGGGTGGGAAGGAGCAACCCATGCAAACCAAAAATGACTCTGATCCCAAAAGTTGTACTAGAAGATCTGCACTCAAGAATATAGAGATCAGATGAGGGCGCATGCCCTAATCTGCAAGTTTATGGGATTATGGCCCACAAAAAAAATCCTACGAAGATGGATAAAATATCATTGGAAACCAAGCAGGGAGGTGGATCTACACCTAGGATCAAAAGGCTTTTTTACAACTGTCTTTATTAACCTAGAAGACAGAGACAAGGTGTTTGAAGGAGGGCCCTATTTTCATGCCTCAGCTGGATTGTATATGAGACTTTGGAAGGAAAATTTCTCCCCGAAAAAGGAGACCTTTAAGTGTGTGCCAGTCTGGATCAGACTTTATTCCCTATCGCTGGACTATTGGCTATCGTCCACCTTCGAGGCGATAGGAAATAAGTTGGGAAAAATTGTCAAGGCTTCGGATGCAACTTTAAAAGGAAAGTATACCTCATTTGCAAGAATTTGTATTGAGATGGATGTCTCGGGGGCACTACCGGAAGTAATATGTTTGGAATTTAGGGATGAGGAATGGATCCAAAACATAGACTATGAACAGATCGCGTTTAGATGCAGGAGATGTCATGAACATGGGCATTTATTCAGGGAATGTCGGTTAAACAAAAAAACAGAGCAAGCTAAAACAAAACAACCCCAGGATGAAGAAGGCTTTGTCCGGCCAAATTACAAAGGTAAAGGCAATAGACGGCAAAGCAAACCCTCCACATCTAGTAACCTTCAACTTTGAAGACCTGGCTGAGAACCAAACCCAGGATGGTGAAACAGGTCTGGAGAAGCAAGGGGAAAGGGAGCACGGTGAGAAAGAGGCAAATAAGGCAAAGGAGAATCAACAATCTCATAACAACACCAATATTTACAAAGGATCAACATGAGATAGAAACCCGGACACAAACACTCCAATGTAGGAGGGGGGTGGCGATTCTGAAATGACACAAAGTGAGGTCGGAACAAAGGATCCAGATCTACGCGACATCGTGGAAAGGGAAGGGATTGACCTTCAAAATATTCTGGACCAATGGAAAAGACAAGGAATGGACACCATTCCTTCATATCAATTGGATCGTATTCAATATCTCTTCCTAATGAGGGAGGAAACAAAAGCTAGAGGAATCAAATGCATGCATGGGGAGATAGGAATGACATCAAAGGCTACCAAGTTGAAATCTTTAAAGTCGGAGAGAATATCCTCATCCCTCACATACACCAACTCTTTAATTTAGTAGTAAAGTTGGGCTTCCCTAAAACTTGGACGCAAAGCCTCATTGTACATATTTTTGAAAGTGAGGATAAAAAACAATCCCTCTAATTATAGGAAAATTATGATTAGCCCCAATTTAGCCAAGCTTTATAGAATTATTTTGGAAAAGAAGATTAACATATGGCTATAAAGCCATAGGAAAAGAGATAAAAGCCAGGAAGATTTTAGGAGCTATCATTCTACTATGGACCGCCTTGTTATGCTTAGGATCAATACAGAGAATGCCATAATAATAAAACCAACCTCATTTGTTGTTTCGTTGACTTTAGAAAATATTTTGACATAATGCCCAGGATAAACCTTTGGAATAGGTTAGAAGAGATAAAATTTACTTTCGCGTTGAGAGCTAATGTGAGAAGGTTGTACAAGAACATTATTTCCAAGTTTACGATCATTCCAGTTTTGCGCATGCTCAAGCAGTTGCGTGAGGAATAACAAGAGGCACGTGCGTCAAATCAAGTTTTGTTAATGATCGTCGGTCTGATTTTTGTGATGCGCACTAGAAATCAAGAAGATAATGCATGCAGGCCGAAATGAAGAAGACAATATTCGAGAATTACTCTCGAATGATTACGTCTAGCAGCACGAGGGAACGTGGAGCGGAAAGAAGATGAGATGGAAAGATAGTTAAGATTTCACCGATTCCAGAAAGGCTACATGGAATGCATGTGAGTGACTGAAGCGTTCAGGACTGGTAGTCATTTCAGTGAGTAGAGCATAATTGAAAGTGACTTAGCACGAGAGAAAAGAAATCAAAAGGATACAAAGGGGAGCAATGACAATAGAAATAGAGTTGGTTAGCCAATTATCTAGTTAGATTGTGAACCTGTGATTTTGTTGTTGTTATAGTGGGATTGATGCTATCAAGCTCACTCTAAGTGTATTCTTAGTAATGTCTCTAATTGTAATTTTGAGTCTTTCCTCTCTATAGAGTCTGAGGATATGTGCATGGATTGATGTAATGTAACAATGAGGAATTGCATAGAAGAGTTGGTCTCTATTGTTGTCAATATATGAATTTCTTAATTTATGTTTGTGAATGGGGGAATGAGGATGATAATAAGGTTGATGTGGTTCTGAACCTCTGTTGTGTTAATTATGTGTTTGATTAAATGTGTTATTTCCGTTATGTTTTTTCATCTGTTAAATACGCTGCAATGAATAACATGAATGCAATACCTGATGGATATTTGTCTGTTTATTCCTTCATCATCGACACAATACCATATGGTCTATGTGATCCTAGTGGCAGCTCGGTTGAGACCTTTCTTAGTCTTGGTGGAGGATTGATATGTCGATGCCTTGGGGTTTTTGTTGGTCAACTCTGGATGAATCTTGGCTCTTCAACCCCCCAACATTGAGAAAGACGCGTGGAAGTGTGAAACGACCCAACAAATGGTTCTATTGTTGGGAACTGAAAGTATTGTATTAAATTATGAAGGCAAATAACGAGGTGGTATCCATATCAGGAGGAAACTCAAGATTGGTTGACTACAAAGGAAGATGATTTTGCTCGAAGGGAAACTCAAGGCTTGAATGTAAATGTATAACGATGGAAGGATAGGTATCTATATACTGATATGCATGGAATTTTCTTTGTTGAATTTCCCTATCTATTTTATGGATGTTTGAAAAGGAAGACTACCACTAATATTGCTTTGCAGTCGCTAGAGCCAATAGTTTGGGATCAAGCCATAGTTGATAGGTTGAAGGCATTGGATAAAAAGTGGACTCAAGCCATCGATTTTTTGTTTTCTCGAGTGACGGAGGGGTATATAATTGAATTTGTTGTGGAGTACACTAATTCTTTCAGTGAAGTTGAAAGGAAGTTCACGAAAGGTCCTAGAAGAAGGTTGCTGGAAGAAATCCCACTTTGGATAAGAGATGTTATTCATGGAGAAGGGGCTAATGTGTATGGATCCCAACAAGATGGTTGAGTAGAATTCCCTAGCGATTGACAGGGGAATAATGAGAGAGGAAATGGATCCATCAAGGAGGATCCATAAGTTGTTGAGATCAGGTGAGGAATAGGATGGCCTAGAAGAGAAAAGGAAAGAGAGAGCCAAAAGGTATGAAAGAAGAGTTTAATTAAGAAGGAGAGAAGAACAAAGAAGTGGAAGGGAGTTATCCAGGGGTACACAATGAGGGGTCAGGCACAGAATGAATATAAAGGAAACTATACCAAGAGGAAGTGTGGGAGAGCATGTTGTGCAAAAGAGGAGAACAAATGAGGATAGGCCTGTGACGAGGCGTGACATTGAGAGTAGGGTGTCCATTGGGGATAATAGTTGTAGTGGTGGTGGTGGTAGTTGTCTTAAGGGACCATAAGATGAATTTTGAACCCCTTGGATGTTGCGAAGTGTCACAACCTTGGAGGAATATGAGGCATAGAATAGTGGCATAGGAGAAGGAGATGAAGACAGAGGATCCCCTAGTGGTAGGGGAGAAGATTTAGCAATAGTATATGGTTTTTCACTGCTGCAAGTAGGAAACTCTCTAGGTCACCTCACAAGAAATTTTATAAGAAGATGGAGATAAGCCCCCTTTGAACCACCCTCCTTGTGCATTTGTAATAAAAAATAAAGAATAGAAGACAACGAGGTGATTGGAGTAGAAATAAGAGTAGAGGGATAAAGAAGAGAAGTGATGAGTGAGGAAGAACATAAAGTTGGTGTTAGTTTTCTAGAAAGAGTATCAATATCAAGATCCCAAATACCCAATAGTCGGATCAGAGGACAAAGTTTGATATTGAGAATGGAGAATCAAGATAGCTCCCTGAGGTTACCTATGTTCCATGGAACAAGTAGAGATGATGCAAAGTAAAATTGGTTTGTGTGTGAAGCGATATGGTCTATGAAGGGGATCACATACAAGGCATCAAAGATTACACAGCTGGAGACCACGTTTAGATATATGTCCCTGACGTGGTATATGAAGTACAAGGCCATTGCGCTAGTAGGAATGACAAGGTCCTTGATAGAAATCAAGAGATATCTTCTTAAGGAGTTCCATAAACCTAAGTTAGAATCTTAGTGTATTATGGAGATCAACGATATTAAGCAAGAATAAGGAAAAACTGTATGGGATTATTACCAACGGTTCAAGATTTTGTTAGATAGGTTGATGTTCCAAATCCACAATGTACAACATAGAGAATGGTTTATTGTGGGGTTACTTCCCCATATATGAGTTTCACTCACCCAATAGAAGGTGACGACTCAAGCAGAAGCAGTGGAAATTGCAATGTGTTTGGAGGCGACACCGACAGGAGGAGAGACATCGGTAGGATTGGAGGAATTGCATTCACAACTGACCAATTTCACGATGTAATTGCAGGACATGGTGAAGGAAAAATTCTTTCACGAGCACGTATTTCGTACCATGTGTTGGTCTGAGGGACATTGAAAATATGAGTGTCATGTACCTAGAAACTATGTGGTGATGGGTGCGTCGAGTCCATTTCCAGCTGGGCCTCAAACAGAATGGTGAAAATTTTGTAGATAGTGGGGACATATACCACCCCACTTCCCAACGTTGGTGAAATATCAGAAAGACACATCATACCTCGTTTTTTGAATTTTTTAAGTTTGTTTGGCATGACGTAAGCAATTGTTAGTCACTCTATTTGATGCAATACCATGCCCGTGATGTATTCTGGGTGTTAGCACTAGAAGTCACACCTAGAATGATGTAGGTGTAAGCCTAGTACCCATCAGAATAAAAATGGTTAAAACAAGTTTATACTTGAGTGGATCAACAAGACTAAGTAAGAAAGGGAGAGGGCAACAAACTGTTTGCAGAGGCATTCCATTGGGCATGGAGTCATAACATCCTACATATCAAAGGAAATTAAATTGTATATAAGACAAAATGGATATATAATTGTGGGTAGAAGCATAGAGAATATGACAAAAGGAAGAAAACCCATTATACAGAGATCATTTTGCAAACAGATTAAATATTGCTTAAAAATAAATAATGATTTAATGGGAAATCTAAAACAGATCTTCTGTTGTTCATGAATCCATGAATCAATGGAAGCTATGATCCTTAAAACCTGCAATATATTCAAGCAAGAGGATGACAAGAGAAATGGAAAACAAATAATATAATCTGATAAACAACTCTCATGAATCTTTAATGGCATAAATTTTGATTACAAACATGCCCTCATGCTTACAAATAAGCAACTAAACTTCTCCTCCAACTCTCTCCTCTCTTGGATCATGAATCCAACCCTTTCCTCAACAAAACCATTGTTATCTATAGTGTATCAATCCTTCCTACTCTAAATAGGTTGAATCCCAAGTGGTTTCATTGGATTCCCTTTTCTGTAGGAGTTGTTACAACAAGGTGAAACAAAAAATCCACCTAGCTCCTATTTCTTTGGATCTTGTCTATTGTGATAAATGCTTTTTGAAACAGGTTATGTTGCTTGATATAGTGATAGAACACATGCCCCTCATGTCCAAATACCTCCTAGGAAACCATTTGAACCCCCTCAAATAGGTGGCATCCCTCCTACAACTCTTATTTATCAAATTGTTAGAGTTTGCAGTGCCTTTGACAACATGTGTTGTGAACTTTCCTGTAGGTGATGATTTCATCTTTTATCCCAAATGACGAACTGGGGCATGTTGAGTTTTGGTAAAAAAAGTCCATGATATTATGATTCATATCTAGAAAACATTTTAGAAGAACCTAGATCAGAATTTAAAATTTATGATGAAAAAATAACTTTGGTGTGTACTAATTTGCTGCAAACTGTCCCAAAATACCAATTCGCAGCCCCTATGACAACACGCGCTGTGAAATTTCCTATAGGTGCATGTTTACCTCCAAAATGATTAAAAAATTTAAATAATTTCATAATAAGTTGGGAAAAAACTTCCAGAGCCTACTACAAACCTCTTGAAACATCAACTAACCTTGGAGAAATCATATGAAGATGCCAAATTTAGCTCAAGACCCAAAATCATCAATTAAGTTGTAATTGTATACACACCAACAGTTGGAGGATGAACATGATGTAAGTAGGAGGTGAGAAAAGTAGAACATAAATCCAACTTGGATGAGGCTGCAGACATGCAGAATTGTAGCAACTATGTGTAAAACATAGGGTTTGCAACGCTAGTGGTTAAATTCATAGTGCTAGTTTGCAGTGCAAATTGAACTAGATTTTTGTGAAAGACTTGCAAGATTTTCCACATTTGAGGAGAAACATATGAGTTGAATGGTTAAAACCTCGAACCTAGACGAATCTCAACTCAAAATGGTTTGATTTATCAGAAAATGGAGAGTTCGCAGTGCAGAGTAATATAGTGGATAAGGTTATTGTTGCAAGAGGAAAATGCAAATCGCTCCTTTGGTATGACAAACTTGAAAATGGCCAGGGTTTAGGATACCAATGTTGACCCCTATTTATTTCATGATGATGAACATTATCATGACACCAAGACTCTTATATGGACTAAGGTCAAAAGTTTTGACTCCTGAACATTTCATGTGCTAACATTGGCTCCACAGGGGATGTCATGCTCTCTGTGAGCTGCCAAGAACATTGCATTTCCAGTGACTTATCCATTGGTCTATGGAATCTTGTTGTTTATCTACAACAAACCAAGAAACTAAAATAATAAAAAAATGATCGCATGATGAGCTTATTCCCCTACTTCTAACCTGATCTCTGAGATGCTTGATTAGGTGAAATCAAAAATCCAGTGCATCCATGCAAGGCCCTTGTCTACTGATTGAATTCCTTCCATAACCCTGCTTGATGGAAATTCAAATTGAAAATTAAATCCAATCTAAAAACGCATCCACTTTGAAGAACCAATTCCACTGATTGATTCTAGGTAACTCATAAAGGTCTCTTTATCTGATGTTTCCAATAGAAATGAAAAAGGATCTTGAAGAATATGTTTGAATACCACTTGTTGATCGATAAAAAGGAAAGGACAACATGTGTCTATAGTTCCTTCATGTTCACAAGTATAGAGAAACATGCAAGCTTCTTTCTTCACTGTATCCTTTTCTTCAAATGATGATTTTTCTTGTTCTAAGTTTTCAAATGCAAGATCGTTCTCAGAACAAATGGAAACAATCTGATTATTTTCCTTATCATGCATTTCAACCTCAATAAAATTCTCCATATAGAGAAACAAAGGACCACTAAGAAAATGGAAAGGTTGTTCTTGACTTATAATGTTATGATTATGTTCCAAAAAACTTGTGTGATTTTGCAACTCAACTATCTTTGCTCTATAAGCAACTTCAATTTTTTCTTTCAAAAGATTAAACGAACAAAATCATAAGGGAAATGACTTACCTCCAACTAAGTGACAATTTTCCCTGTGATAGGGGTCATAACTGTCATAAATGGGTTGAATGCTTTCATAAGAATGTTGAAAATAATCCTTTTCTGGATGAAAGAACATTTCAGATGTTTTTTGGAAATCATCCTCATCATAGTTATTGTACTCATCATATACAGGTAAACAAAAGGCTTCTTGAAGATCATAAATAACAAAATTAGAGACAACATCTTGCTCCTCAACAGGATGCTCTGCAAACTCCTCCTCATGGCATCCTTCTTGTTCATGTTCATTCTCAGCTATGTCTGCATTGCACTCCTCATCCTTAACTTGATCTGAAAATTTTCCACATTCTTTGAGATTATCCCCAACCCATTGAGAATCAATGAACATTTATTGCAAGGTGACATACCTCCTTTCTAGGAGAAGAAGAGACAAATATGGATAAAGAGTTTTTACATAACACAATCTAGCAATAGTTTCAGGAGGTTGGATATCTAAAGGCATGTTGCAATAAAAACTATAAAATCTCATGTTGAAAATAACAATATCTTCATCCTCCCCTCTTTTCAAAACATAAAACTCAACTAAGTATTGGTCAAGAGATTTGTTCTCTCCCCGATACCTTGAAAATGCACCAAATAACTCATCCCATGAACTAATGGAACCAACCTCTATATTTTTAAACCACAAAGCAACATCTCCAACCAAATATTTGGAAAATAACCTCATAACAACATCCTCATGCATAATTTCCAAATTGTCAATGACATTCTGAAAAGCTCCCAAATGCTTCTCATCTATAATATAATATTCTCCAACAAAAAGAGATAGATATTCTAAAAACTTTGGAGGGTAAGGATGGAGAGTAGATGGCGGTTTTAAGGGTTTAAACATTTTTTCTCTTTTTCTGGACTGAACATCAATAGGCTAAAAGGAGGTTCAATGGATTGATTGGAAATTCCAACAATGGTGGTAGAAGATGGTACTATGATTAGAGAAGGTGGTGAATCAGTTGTATCATTCATGTGGCTATAGGGATAATCATGTTCAGGAAGGATTTGAATACAAACATTGTTCTCATATGTTTCAGATGAAGGACTAGGGTCAACATCAAATATGTAAGAATAATTCATACTTTCTTCTTTCAAAGAGGGATATACAATAGTAGGCTTATGGTCATCAGCGTAAATAAACCAAAGGATGATTCTCTTGATATATGAAGGAAAGGACATGAAAGAACTGATAAAAAAGAATACGATCTCTTGAAGAAAACTTATATCTTGATACTTGGAATTCTTGTGTCTTCCTTCCATTTTCTGTTTGAGCTCGTTCTTTAGTGGAGTCCTGTAACTTGATTTGAATCACCAACAAGTTCTTCAAATGTTTGAAGTCGCCATTGTGAAAATTGAAATATGTTTTGTCACCAATCCTTTCTCACCATCAAGAACTGGTAGTAATCTATGTTGTACAACCTAGGGAAGATCTTCAAATTCATCCCTGACAACGGTGCCAAAAATGTTAGCACTAGAATTCACACCTAGACTGTTATAGGTGTAAGCCTAGTACCCATCAGGATATGAATGGTTAAAATAGGTTTATACTTGAGTGGATCAACAAGACTGAGTAAGAAAGGGAGAGGGAAACAAAATGTCTGCAAAGGCATTCCATTGGGCATGGAGTCATAAAATCCTACAGATCAAAGGCAATTAAACTGTATATTAGACAAAATGGATATATAATTATGGGTAGATTATTCTCAGAGATAATCTGCCACCATTCTATCAAGCTTGTTTTCCGTTGCATTTTACAGTTTCATCTTATTTCCTTATTGAATAGAAACCAATTTTACTGTATATTTGTTATTTTGTGTTAAGCATCTTTTGATAATAATCTATATTCATTTTGTTCTGCTCATAAAATCTGGATTAGTGGTATCAAAGAGGTCTTACCCTTGTCGTTCTTAATGCATGTCCCCAACGAGGTCAGGGTACAAAGAATCGGGTCTCGAGCTTGTTTCTCTTGAGGACAAAATCTCTCGCATGCCCATGTGACCTCTCATGATGAGAGAAAAAAAAGATGAGGGGACAAGAGATCCCTTCAAAAGTTTGCTTGAGGAATCCCTCACGCAACAGAGGAATGAGATGATGGATAGTTTTGTGCAAATCCTTCGGCGGCTACCAACATGCAATGCATATTCCTCAAATGGAGGCACTGCCCCCTTCAAGGTACAAATCAACTTCGATATTCCTATATTTAAAGGTTAGATAGACGCAGATGTTGTAGACAAATGGTTGTATCTACTAGAAGGGTATTTCTTTGTCCATAACTTCTCGAATAGAGAAAATATTACTTTTGCGCTTCTCAAAGTTGTTCCTTATTGGCGCGAGTTTAATCAGAACATGGTCCTTCTCAGGTTACCAACAAAAGGTATCGTGTAGTCTAGAGCGTTGGCATTTTCATCTCCTCCGAAGAGAAGAAGTCTCACCCAAAGTGTTGCTGAGACATATACATAGGAAAGGGTAGGGAAAAGACTAAAGAGGATCCGTAGAGCCTTCAGAACTCATTCCTATTCTTACGTGAGAGACACGAGCAGATATGGAACATATGAATGCAATAATCGAGCCTACTTATGTTGCGCACAAGAATTTAAATGTAGAACCATCAAATAGAACTCATAAGCCATAATGAGACACTGTAATGCATAAGTAAACATACAAAGACACAACATATTTGAAAATTTGGTCCTTCTTCATATTAACTTCAGGATCTTTCTCGGATTACAGAATTAGAGTTACACAGTAGGGTGCATTACAGACTCTCGACTCTGGAATCTTGTCACCGAGATTTAATTCTCCAACTGATAGTTTTAATTCATTACAGACCCAGACTTGTCTTCTTTCAACTTACAACAATTCTGAACAACTAAAACCCAAAACCTGGGTGACTCTGATCGACTGGACTCAGTTCCACCCAGCCAACCAACGAACCCTCGAACTAATGAAAGAACGAACCCTTTTTCAATTAAGGTTAGTCCTATATATAGCTGGGTTGTGTCTTCCTTCTCGTCTTTCACGCTTTCTTGTTCTGTTGCAATCGTTTGTTTCTTCGTTGGCGTTGCACTAACTTTCGCAATTGCTTTATGTTTCTATTTCTCCTGGCCTCTGATGGAGTTCACGCAACTCGTGCTTAGTAAAACTTGCACAATTCCTTCCCAAAAATGAAGGGCCCAATAGGCTCCGACCACAATCCTTGGCTCGTCCTCGAGTCAAGCGCTTGGTTCTTTCACATCCTCCAGGAGCATCTGTTGTTTTTCCTTGTGCATATTTTCTTCTACTTTGGGCTCTCCTGTTTGTGCTTTTTCTTCCTTTACCTCCTCAAACGAAGGGCCCAATTCTGGTACCAACTCTAGTTATCTGTGCTTTACTCCATGAAAGATTTCAACTTTGTCCTACCATTTCTGGGCGAGGAGTGATGATTCTACAAGAAACTGTTGGGTCGTCTCTTTGCTGAATTCCTTTGGCTTGGATGCAACCAACGAGTTCCACTCAAAATCTGTTGTTGCATCGACTTGATGCATTTTCATGTAGGCGGTCTGAATTATAGGTTGAAAGTCGTGTAACTCTTTCTTATCTATAGACTGTGCCTCATAGAGTGTATTGAGTTCATTGTCGGCCTGTTGAATTTGGTTGAACTTCTGTTGTTTCTCCATGGGGTCCATTGTGGCTGCAACTTCTTCGTTCAACACTTGGATATTTGTGCGCACCTCCTCCAAGACCCGATTCCATTGAGAAATGATGCCCATCCAGTCACTGACTTCCCTGAATATTTTGGTGCAGTTCGTTGTGTGCTTGTGCAATGCTGCTTGGGCATTGGTACCTTTCAATATGATCTTCTGCATTTGTTCCTGTAGCTATTGAGGTTGTTTTTTTGCTTCCTGTTGGACCTGTTGTAGCTTCACTTGCAGCTACTCAGTGCGAGTAGCGAGTTGTGTCCATGCTTCTTGTAACAACTCGATCTGTTTCTCTAACTCACCTACATTGCTGGCTTCGAGTAGGTTGGGTGCAGCTTTCCGAATCTCCGACCAAGCTTCAACAAGTTTTTCTTGCCTTTTTTCCAGTTGCGCTGGACTTGGATTTTTTCATGTGCTTCCTGTATTATGCATGTTTACGCAACGAACTATTCCTTCCTTGCAAACTCGATGGATCTCTCATCCTCCTGGAGCCTTTTCTCTAACTGGTTCGTTGATGCCCTGATTAGTTCAAATAATTGTGGCGCTGGCCATTGTATCAGGTCGATGGATGAGGGAGCTGTGTCGGTGGGTGCTCACATCTATAGTGGAAGTCTGATGGTCGTTGAATGGTCTAATCAGGTTTCTACCTCTTCCTCCGTTGGTGGCGCAGGTGCGATCCTCAACCTTAGCTCTATGGGAAAAAGAGTCAGAACCTATGTTCTAGCTATGCAGAGTTGCATCAATTCTGCACATTGCTGAGGGTTCTAGAGAAACTGATCTATTTTTGCTCGCATGGCTGTCGTATCCTGCTCAATTGTCGATTCTGGTTCGTTGTGCGCATCTGGTATCTTCGGTTGTTCCGATGCTTCTGCTTCATGCTCTGTGATTTCTTGGGCACCCTCACCCTTGGTTGGTGAGGTGATTTCTTGGGTGCAATTGGGTTCCAACTCTTCTCTACTTTAGGCATCTTCTTCTTGTGCTGAAAACTCAGGCTGTTGTTTCTGGGTGTTTGGATTCAGATCATCCAACGTTGTGCTCGACTCTAAGGCTTTGGTGTCGGGACCAAGAAATTTTTATATTGGCTTGGATGATTCTTTGGTTATTTTTGGGAGTCGTCGCTCCACTATCTTTGGGTGATCGAGTTGCATCAGCTCTGAGGTTGTGGTTTGATGTGAACTGGAAGTGATGAGGTTTCGTAATTGGAGTGGTGGGGGGTTCTCAATGACAAATGTGGATGGAAATGTTTCAGGTTCCGGGTCATCCTAAATATCGATGATAGGGGTGGCTTTGGCAGCGGTTCAGGTGTGGGGAGCGAAATATGCAAGGGGTTGTGGGTTCAGGGTTTGTTTGGTGAGACCCCAGTTCTGGGCCTCTTTACCAGTGGTTCGGTACCAAGCACAACACCCAAGATTTGGTTAACATCTTTGCTTGACAGCACGACATCGTCTGGCAGCTGAAGATGGGCCGGTCTTTTCCTTCGCTCCAACTGTTGTATATATTCTTCCTCCTCGGAGTTTGTTTGTACCAGAGCGTCTGGATTATTTTGCTCGGGGCCTGAGCTCAGTCCTTCTCCTGCTTCCTTGTCTTTTTTCTTCAGTATCTTCATAGGCAAAATGTAATGCATCCCTACTTTACGTTGACCGTGTTTGAATCCTGGCCATGACATGACTTCCTTATCGAAAGATTCCTCATCCAAATAGAACGGTAGCATCCTTGTGTGGAAATGTTCCCTATTGACATGTCTCAGCCAGACGAATGTATTGTGTTGGTTCATGCTGAAGGTGATGTTCCTTGTGTTACAGTTGAGGATCTCCTATGGAATGTGTAGCCTTTGTGCTGCGTCTATCATACCATTATATCATTTGGCAAATGTTGCGTTGTTGAGTGTTATATTCTCCGAGTCTGGTTTGGACTGCCATGGCTCGAACAACTTTGCCATGCGCCCTTTATCTGGTATTTCTCGCTGTCTAGCCACAGGTGGCTTCCATTTGAGCATTGCGAATTCCACAAGTAGGTATCCATAGGTGAAGGTTCCTCCTTTCTCCTGCGCTTCCTCGCAAGCTACTAGTAGTTCCTCCAACAGGTAACTACACCAATTGAATACTGCTCAATTTGCACAAAATTTGACGACTTATAATGCATCTAGAGTGCATTCTCCCTTATAGTACGACCTCATAACCTTGTTGGCTATGATGTAGCAGCCAGTCCAGACTGTCTCAGGTAGTATTGGTTCAATTACTGTTGTGTGTCTGCCTCTCTTTGTATTGAATCTCTCGTATAGGCTAGGCTCGCCTTTCTTTTTCCCGTGCTTACCGGGACTCTGGAATCCCTTCGACACATCCTCTCCTTGGGAGGATAGTCCAGTAAGTTGTTGGATATCTTCAGCATGGATTGGATACCGCTTATCCAACCATAGAGTTTTTTCATGCACCCTGCTTATCAGGAATTTCGTGCAGCGTGCAATCTTGCATGTGGTACCAAAGACTGGTAAGTCTCTCAAGTTCACGATGGTCGAATTAAATAAGTTGATAAAATCTTCTTTTGGTACAAATTGCATCCCTCCGATTCCATCCAGAGATATCTCCCAAAAGACATATGTGTGCATCTATGGGAACAAAGTTGAATCTGTGAGGTCAAGATCGAGGAGCTTAACGTTCTATACCTTTCCTTTGAGGTCGCCCACGATCTCGACCCGGGGGTCGTAGGGCTCATCTAGTACTGCTTCTTTAGACATGGTTCTTCGGCTTGCTGTGGCTCTCGGCATTCTCACTTTTGTGGCAGGTAGGAACTAGGGTTACGTCTGCAGCTTTTACAATGGTACCAACTGGTTCGCGCTGTTGAGTTCGGAAATGTCTATGCTCTTTTTAGAAACAATACATTTTTGGTTGATTTATGAGAGCCTTATTCTTGGCTTAACGGGTAAGTTTTAGCAGTAACTACTACTCATCATGACCATATGGACACAACCGGGTGTGAGTTGTCCGACGAGACGGTTTAATCAAGGTAAATCCTATTGGGCGATCTTGGTATTTACTTACTTGAGTGGAATAGGGACATGGCCGATTTGAGAGCTTTCTGTTTGACGGGTGAGTGTCTCGGTGCGAACTTCGATGGAATCTTGGAATAATGCAGCTTTATGGCTTGAAGGGCATCATACGGGGTATCGAGATGGAAATAAAGGTTGTGACTAGACTAGGTTTGCATGGCCTATGGACTTAGATTGGATTTGGATGCTTGGCCCCTCCGACCACAAAGGTTGTCCCCATCAGATTTAATGACTGTCATTAATGGATTCTCCTATGCTTCAGGTCCTCTACTGCTGAGTTGTCATATCTGTATCAACCAATATTTAAACAAAACAAATGAACTATGTGTTATGGTGCAATATTGCGCACATGGACTTTATTAACTGAATTTACAAAATTTCAGAAAGAAAACAAAACTCAAATCTAACTATTGTACAAGCTCCGTCAAATTGGAGCGACTGTCCTTCTCTCTCAGTTTTGAGATAGGTAGGGATTCAGGAGAGCGCCATTCACCCATCCCAGTCGTAACACACCATCCAGTTGTGGGAGTCTGACTACTTCTGAGGGTCAAATCTCCGCAACTATGAAGGGTCCCAACCAATGCATACGCAGCTTGCAAGGATGCTTCTAGTATCGACTATTGTAGAGTAACACCTTGTCCCCTTGTGTGAATACCTTGGTATTAATGTGTTGGTCATGCCAAGCCTTTTGTCTTGACTTTTCAACCGATTGATGGAAGTCTGCTAGAAATCTGGTTTCCTCAAGTTCTTGTAGCTCTGTAAGTCTCTGCGCCACTGATTCCTCTTCTATCACACGTGTGACTTGTGCAATATACAGGCTTGGAGTGGTGAACTCTGTAGGAACCACTGCCTCTCTCCCATAAACTAACTGGAATGGTGTGTATCTATGGAGTTTCTTTATGGTTGTCCTATATTCCCATAGTACAACTAGAACTCTATCGTCCCAGTCCTACCGATTTGCGCAACAGAACTTTGTTAGTCCTCTTTCCATAATCGTGTTGAAGGATTCAACTGTTCCGTTGGCCTGTGGGTGGTAAGGACTTCTCTTATGATGTTGGATCAAAAATTATGTTGTAAGTGTTGCTATAGTGATGCTAATGAAATGAGCTCCTTGATCGCTAGTTAGGCTCCTGGGACATCCGAACCAGGTGATGATATTCTCGAAAATGAACCTGACAGCTGTATCTGTCGAACAGTTATGTATTGTTGTTGCTTCTTCCCAATGGGTAAGGTAGTCAGTCGCAATAATGATGTACCTATCCTTTGAATGTTTGGTTGTGGGGTTGATTGGTCCAATGAATTCAACTGCCCATTTCTCAAATTCCTGTAGAGCCCGAACTGGTTGTAGTGGTAGTTCATCTTGGCATGACGGATTTCCCACCCGTTGACAAACATCGCATGATCTAGCATATACTTTTGCATCCTTGAAGAGTGTTTCCCACCAAAGTCCTTCCTATAGAACTTTCTGTGTCGTGGCCTTTCCTCCTACGTGGCCTCCTGCAATTCCACTATGGCATTCCCAGAGTATATCCTGACTTTCATGATCCAAGACGCATCATCTGAGGATGCTGTCTAGTCCTGGTTTATACAATTGTTTGATGATCAGATGGTAATCTGCTGATCTAATGACCATATGGTGTTTCTGGGTTGTGGAATATGTTTCAAGACACGCCCTTGTACTTAGAAGTATTTCTATGTCCTCCATATATTTCGGTATGGCCTCAATCCTGAATAAATTTGCAACTGGGAGTTGATCATCCACTGCTCCGCCACTTTCTCCTGACTCTAGCCTGGATAGATGATCGGGTCCAACGTTGCATCATCCCGGATTGATGATGACTTCAAAGGAAAAGTCCTGAAATAGTAGCAACCATTTACAAATTCTCCCTTCCAACACAGGTTTGTTAACTAGGTATTTCAATGCAGAATGATCAGTAAATAATTTGAAGTGAGACCCTAACAGATAGTTTCTAAATCTCTGTAAAGCATAAATCATTGCTAAGTGTTCCCTTTCAGTCATTATGTAGTTGCATTCTGCTTGTGATAGCTTTCGACTCGCAAAATAGATAGGGTGATCCATAGCTCCATCTTCAGGTTGCATTAAGATAACTCCTAGGGCAATTCCTGAAGCATCTACATGGACATGAAATTCCTTCTCCCAGTTTGGGAATATCAGAATTGATGTTGTAACGAGTTTCTCCTTAAGTGTCTCAAATGATTTATCACATTCGGGAGTCCATTGGAACAATTCATCCCTTTTGAGGAGGTTTTCTAAAGGTGCAGTAATGTTAGCATATCTTCGAATGAACCTACGATAGTAACCTGAATGAACCTATGATAGTAACCTATGTGTCCTAGTGTGGAACAGAACTGTTTATCACTCGTAGGTGGTGTCATGTTCACAATGACTGCAACTTTGGCTGGGTCTACCAGCACTCCTTCTCGATAGACTATGTGGCCCAACAAATTTCCATGTGGCACACAAAAGATACACTTTCTGAGATTTAATGAGATTTGCAATTCTATGCATCTGTCAAACATTAGCCTTAGTAGTGCTATATGTTCCTTAAGCAGGCTATATATTGTCCAATCATCCATATAGACTTATGTAAATTTGTGAATGAACTCTCTAAAGGCTACTATCACAATCTTGGAGAAGACTGCAGAGACGTTCTTTAAGCCAAATGGCATCACATTGTATGAAAAAGATCCCCATTCTGTAATGAAAGTGGTCTTTCTTTTGTCTTCTTCAGCAATCATGACTTGATGGTATCCTGAAAATCCGTCTGTAAATGAGTATGCTTCCTTCCCCACAATCTATTCTAGCACCTCATAGGTAAAGGGTGTTGGGAAAGGTTCGTGCACACAGGTAGAGTTGAGTTTTCTGTACTCCACATAGACTCTAATATCCTCAGTGTCTTTCTTGATTTGAATGACTATCGCACTGACCCTCTCTACTTCTTCTACCGCAAAAATGAGACCTACTTCTAACATCTTATCGATCTCCTTCTTCACTTTCACTTTTATTCTTGGGTTAAGACGGTATGGTCTATGTCTAACAGGATTGGATCCTATTTTAAAATCAATCTTCATTTCTCCCATGACTCCTTTGATTCCCTTTAATTCTGAAAAAGTATTTGGAAACAAATCCTCATATTCCCACAGTAAACTCTGTATTTCTTGACTAGTTTGTTCATCCCAGTAATCTCCCACCATAATTATTTTGGGTTTCTCTACAGTCCCTATGTTGAGTCTGTGCAACTTTAGTGGGTGGTTGTAGGAACTATCAGTCTGGCTGGGTATGGTGTTTTGGATTTCTCTGCTCCCCTCTATCTCTTTGATGGTTAGGTTTCTTAGTTCCTCTAAGTCGTCTAAGATTTCTGAATCTTTACTAATCTGATAGCATCCTATAGGATTCTCAGTCAAGGGTAAGTGGAGTTTATTTTGAAGTTCTTGGGTATGCTTGGGACACACTACAAGGTTTGATCTCTTATTACCATTAGTTGTAAAAAGAAGTTCTTTAATATTTCG
>SNQJ01S0082599.1:30461-47983 GCA_010110895.2 Picea sitchensis
AAATTTCCTCATCTAATGGGGGCACTCAACGTAATGGAGACCATTGCTTCCTAAGGGGGGAGGATTGATTCATATGGATGTTAGTGGCCTCCCACCTATTCAACCTGAATCATTTTGGTAGTTTTCCAGTTCGACAGTTTTTTCCTAGTTTTTGGGTCCCTGATTTCTGAGGTCGTTTTGAGGGCCTAAACAATGTTTTTAGGGCTCACCACAATCATAATGTGTTGGCATCGCCATAGACAACATGTGTATTCCTCAGATAGAACATTCCAATGGGCTATTGTGCACCTAAAACGAAGATTGTATGAAAAAGTTATGACCCCGTGAAGTTGATGTAATAACTTACCCAAACGGGGCCCACATGACTTTTGGCGCTTCATCTCTTAGGGTTAGAGTTTTGGATGTCTATAGTTTTTGACATTCCTATTTATTGGAAAAATGCCTGGAGAGTCTCATTGTAATCATCTTCTTGTGAATGAGCACAACAATCACATCTCTTCTAAGAGATAAGCCACCACCATTCTAGCAAGCTTGTTTTCCGTTGCATTTTACAGTTTCAACTTATTTCCTTATTGAATAGAAACCAATTTTACTGTATATCTGTTATTATGTGTTAAGCATATTTTGATAATAATCTATATTCATTTCATTCTTCTCATAAAATATGGATCATTAGAAGCATATAAAATATGACAAAAGGAAGAACAACCATTGTACAGAGATCCCTTTTACAAATAGATTAAAGATTGCTTAAACAATAAACAATGATTTAATGGGAAAGCTACATCATATTCTCTATTGTTCATGAATCCATTAATCAATGGCAGCTATGATCCTCAAAACCTGAAATATATTCAAGCAAAATGATGAAAAGAGAAATGGAAAACAAAATATACAATCTGATAAACAACTCCCGTGAATCTTTAATGGCAGAAATGTTGATTACAAATAGGCCCTCGGGCTTACAAATGAGAAACTAAACTTCTACTCCAGCTCTCTCCTCTCTTGGATCATGAATCCAACCCTTTCCTCAAAAAACCCACTGCTATATATAGTGTATCAATCTTTCCTACTCTAAAGAGTATGAATCCCAAGTGGTCGCATTGGATTCCCTTTTCTCTAGGAGCATTTACAACAAGGTGAAACACAAAATCCACCTAGCTCCTATTTTTTTGGATCTTGTCTATTGTGATAAATGATTTTTGAAACAGGTTATGCTACTTGATCTGATAGAACACATTTCCCTCATGTCCAAATACCTCTTAGGAAACCATTCGAACCCCCTCGGATAGGTGGCATCCCTCCTACAACTCCGATTTATCAATTTATTAGAGTTTGCAACACCTTTGACAAAATGCGTTGCAGACTTTCCTAATGGTGATGATTTAAACTTTTCTCTCAAATGAAAAACTAGTTTAAGCTTATATTTGGTCATAAATTCCATGATATTATGATTCATTGCCCAAATTTTTTTTAGAAGAACCCAAATTGTAATTTAAAAGTTATGATCTAGAGGCATGCTTGCGGGCTGTGCGATTCTCCCTAGGGGTTATAAGGTAGCCAGAAGGGTTCGACCCCGTGTCACGCGAGTACGATACTATTGCCTTTGCCAATTCCCTTAGTCATAAAAAAAAATAATTAAAAGTTATGATGAAAAAATTACTTTGTTGTGTACTAATTTGTTGCAAACTGTCCCAAAATACCAATTCACAACACCTTTGACAACACACACTGCGAACTTTCTTTTAGGTGCCTCTTTACCTCCAAAATAATTCCAACCTTTAAAAATTTGCATAATAAGTTGGAAAAACCTTCCAGAGCCTGCTACAAACCTCTTGAAACATCAAGTAACCTTGGAGAAATCATATGAAGATGCTAAATTTATCTCAAGACCCAAAATCATCACTTAAGTTGTAATTGTATGCACAACAACAGTTGGAGGATGAACATGATGCAACTAGGAGGTGAGAAAATAAGATAAAAAATCCAACTTGGATGAGGTTGCATATAGGAATAATTGAAGCAACTCTGTGTAAAACAGCGGGTTTGCAACACCAGTGGTTAAGTTCGCAGTGCCAATTTGTAGTGCGAATTACACTAGATTTTTGTGAAAGACTTGCAAGATTTTCCACATTTGAGGAGAAACACATGAGTTGATTGGTTAAAACCTTGACCCTATATGAATATCAACTAAAAAGTGTTTGATTTATCAAAAAACAGAGAGTTCACAGTGCCAGTTCATAGTGCACAATAATATAGTGGATAAGGTTATTGTTGCAAGAGGAAAATGCAAATTTCTCCTTTGGTATAACAAAATTGAAAATGGCCAGGGTTTAGGATACTAATGTTGAACCCTATTTCTTTCATGATGATGAACACTATCATGACACCAATATAGAACATGGACTAAGGTCATAATTTGTTTTTCTTGAACATTTCATGNCCTTTGGTATAACAAAATTGAAAATGGCCAGGGTTTAGGATACTAATGTTGAACCCTATTTCTTTCATGATGATGAACACTATCATGACACCAATATAGAACATGGACTAAGGTCATAATTTGTTTTTCTTGAACATTTCATGTGCTAACACTGGGTACAAGAAGAATAGAAGGGAGGTGATCGGGGTGGTGCAGAGAGAGGTGGAAATCAAGGAAGTCCCAAAGGTGGCTATGAATGCGGTTGTGGATTAGGATATGGAGGAGCGGGAGGTAGACCCCCCAATTTCTTTAACTGTGGAAATATTGGTCATGTTTCAAAGTTTTTTACCAAACCGCGCACTCTTTGTGGGTATTTTTACAACCCCAAGCATGTCATAGAGGATTGTCCCAACTTGTTGAAAAGTTGGGAAGAGAAGAAGACACATTGCAATATGGTGACCATGGATTCATGGAGGAACAAGAACAAGGTTGAGGAGGTTGATGTCCAAGTGATAACCCGAGGAGGAGTGAAGAAAGGAATGGACTTCAAGCATGGTGAAGTCTTAGGTTAAAGGCCAAAGGGGAAGATTAGAAGGGACGTGCAACCCCCTCTGAAATTCGATGATGCTCAACAGAAGTAGTTTATGCGTGATGCACAAAGGGCCCTTGAATAAGGAAGAGCATGAGAATATATACAACACACAAATTTTTTTTTCCTTGAGGAGGTCCAGATTCGTGAGGAAGTTCAAACAATGACATGGAGGTCATTAGAGGAGGCTCGTACCCGTGAAGAACTGCATTGAGTGACATAGAGGTCATTAGATGAAGCTAGCATGTGAAAAAAGATACAATGTGCAACATAGAGTTTGTTGGAAGAAGAACACAAACAAGAGGATTTGTGATTCTTTAAGAAAATAATAATCGAGGAACCTCATCGTGAGGAATTGAAGCACGTGGTGAGCGAAGAAGCACTGTGTGACTTGGGTTGTGAGACAAAGACTGGAGATAAAGTAAGTAACTTCTTACATTGTTGTTTGAGATTGTTAAATTATCTTGAGGATGGGAGGAAGTTGACGCAGATGCTAGCAACATGCATGGGGGAACAAGGGCCAGATAGAACTATATCAACCCCCCTACCAGAACAATATGTATGTCAGGTTAGCAAGAAGAAGTGCACAGGAAAAGAATTCAAGATGATAGTTGA
Source organism: Picea sitchensis (assembly GCA_010110895.2). Classification (NCBI taxonomy): domain Eukaryota; kingdom Viridiplantae; phylum Streptophyta; class Pinopsida; order Pinales; family Pinaceae; genus Picea; species Picea sitchensis. Next base: position 34,088 of record SNQJ01S0082599.1, read on the forward strand.
GCTTGGGAATTATGAAATGGATGGCGTCAGGTTGGATCTAGGCTCCGATGCAAACATCACATCGAATAAATCCTAGGAATCTATGGGTAAACCAAATTTGGTTTGGTCATGCATATAGATACAGTTAGAAAATTAGTAAAGAAGATATCCTATAGGTCGACTGGAGTAAGTTGAAGTTAACATAGAAGGGGTGGAAATGAAGCTTGACTTTGAAGTAATAGAAATTATGGATGCTTCAAATCCCTAGCTTGCATTACTTGGCATTGATTGGGCCTTTGAAAATAATGTAGTGTTGCATTTGAAGAATTGGTAGATGTCATTTGAAACTCACACCATGCGTGTGATCGCACCTCTTGATCCTAATGAAGGGGACATGTACAATGATCCGGTGGATGAGGATGTACGGAGATCTGTTACTGAAAACATCTATAAGATCATGAGGCACATGGTATATTATGTCAATCCCACTGCATATGGAGATTTGAGTTGGAGGAGCATGAAGTCCTATGATACTTGTTATCGCACAAATTGTAGGTTGGGAAAAGTCTGACCCAATCTACAATATGGAGAGAATTATGGGAATACCTACCCATTGTCACCTTAGATAGGTACTCACCTTACTTTAGAGATGATGAAATCACCTCAATGGTGACTATTGGCCCTTGGTTATGAAAGTAAGCAAAGATCAAGGAAGAAAAGGCAAAATGCAAATTGCGCAGAACACACAGTGACTGTTACTGGGTCGAAGTGAGCAAAAGATCAGAAAAGACGGAGCAAAGTAAAAGGAAGCAAGCCATTGGATGAGGAGATCGAGGATGATAGATCAGCAAGGATGAAGGATCGTGGACAACTCAGCAAGTGGAAAAAGCCACCATTGGATATTTTGGAGCACCGCGTGAGAAGGAAGGAAAGCCAGGCTGGAAAAGCCCTGAAAATGCAGGTCAAGTTGACCTAGGGTTTTAGACACTTAGGGTTTTGGTATCTAGGGTTTTGACACCTAGGTTTCAACCTAAGGATGTCAGTGAGTGATTGTAATGTATAAATAGAGGTCAAGAGGACCCGGGATGGGTTGTTTTCATTGTTGTTACTATTGTTGGTGTTGTGATTGTTGTTGTGTGATTGAGTGAGTAACATCATGGGAGAGAGAAGTGCTGAGTACGAGAGCCTTCTGTATTGTAATATCTTCAATTGGGTGCGAAGATCAACCCTGCAACTAGGTGCGCAGGGAGGGGAGAGATAGAGAGAAGAAGAAAGAAGATCTGCTAGCTAAGAGCGCAGACAAGAACTGTATACTTAATCTTAATACATTATAAAGAAAAGTTCTGTGGACGTAGCCCTAGAGAGAGGGTGAACCACGTATATCTTGTCTTGTGTGTGTGATTGATGTTATGTTCTTTTGCCTTGATATACTGTTATTTCCTTACTGTGGTAGATCTGAGAGATGTGTGGAATAGATCTAAGCTGATAAGTGATATATGCATGTTGTATTGTTCTAGTGTTGGATCCACTTGATAGTTCCCTTGGTTGCACTTGATAGTTCCCTTGGTTGTAGACATATATGTCTTGCAACCCCCCCATAGCTTCTTCGGGTGAGACTGCATCTGCTTCGCAGGTGTAGCCGAAAGGGCCAGTAGTTAGGGCTTGTTGGTGTGCTCTTGGAGATAAACCATGGGTCTACCCCTGTGGCAACAAATGGTTCCATTGTTGGGACCATAATATTCTTGAGGGAATGTCAAGGTGGCTTCCATCAAAGATAGAAATTCAAAAGTGGATAGAGGATCAAGAGAAGGACTTTGCTAAAGCCCAGAACAAGAACCCTAATCTTAGTACAGAGGATTGGTTGGAGAGATATATATTTACTGATATACACAAGATTTTCTTTGGAGGAACCCATCAGGATCTATATGAGTGGTTAGCTAGGTTAGTAAATACTCAATTTGAGATCATATCTAGACCTCCTGTGGTTTGTACGTCGACGTTGATCAAGAAGGTTAAGAGAGTCGATAACGCCGTGTCAAGAGAAGTAGATCACTGGTTTGATAGAACCATTGGAGGGTACACCACCGAGTTTGTTATTGACAGAGTAGAGTCATATAGCCAAGTCGAGATATATTTCTTCAAGGGACCTAGAGGAAAATTTTTACATTTTCTGAAGTTGAGAATCAATATGCTATTGCATGAGAAGAACATCTTGAAGATACAGTAGATTGGTCAGATTTGAAAAATCTAATGTTCAAAAATTTGGACAGTGACAACGACACAGAGGCTGGACATACGGGCAGTGGAAGAGAATTCAAAGAAGTTCATATTGCGAACCTATTTAAGAAGAACTACATGGACGAGGGTCTCTATAGTGGAGAAGAGGCAGATCTGATGGACGAAGAGCATTTAGAACCCGCTAGGGAAGAGGAAGGAAAAGCTGAAGAACCTCGTCGGGACGAGCCAGAAACTTCAGGAACTGCGCAGACTGCCGAAGTAAGTACTATTATTTCTCCCTTCGATTCAGTAGCATTAAAAAATCAAAGTAATCCAAGCCACCAGAGGGTGAGACTTCATCTGCTTCGTAGGTGTTGCCGAAAGGCCTGGTAGTTAGGGTTTTTTTAGTGCGTTGTTGTAGCGTTGAACCCTTCATCTTCCCCTATGCCAACAAATGGTTCTGTTGCCAGGACCTGAAACTGTGATTGCTAGGAACTGAGAAAGAAGAAGCTTTGTGCAAAGATCCAACCTGAAATTGTGAAAGCTCTATGCATAGATCTATTTCTCTAGTGGGCAGTACTCTACTTAGTTTGATAAGCTCTATGCTAAGGAAAAGAAGTCCAATCTGAAGAAAAGAGGTAAGATCTGAAAGCTTTGTGCTCTGAGAAAGGTAAAAGTGAGAATTATTTATTGAAAGAGGTAAGATCTGAAATCTCTATGCTCTGATAAAGGTAAGAATATTGAAAAGTTCTAGATCTGAAATCTTTGTGCTCTGTAGAAGTAAGATAAGTGGAAATTTTTGTTTCAACAATATGGATCTAGGTATGGTTGATAGATTCTATCCTAGCTTGAAAACTAGGGTATTAATAGATGAAAGATGATTTGATATGAGTAGATATGATAATAATAGTGAAAAATATGTTATACCTATGCATAGAAAGGATGTTTGGACTAATAAGTGAATGTAGGATCCTAGAAAGAAATGTTTGCAGGTTAGCTACCATGATCCTAGCGCTATAAGAAAGGTCGGGGATCATTTAAAAGAAAGAGAGGATTAACCCTGTATTACAGTTGCAGAAGACTGAGACATCTCTCTAAGGAATGCCCTGGGAGAAGACCTATTTGTATTTGTTCTAAAGATATGAACCATGAAGTATTGGATTGCCCTAGAATGATTGCTAAGGTTGAAAAAATGAATATGAACCAAGAAAACCCTAAGGCAAATCTAGAAACTAAGATTATGACAGAATCCCAGAAAGAATCAGAGAAAGTATTGCTACAGATGAAAGAAACCCTTAATGAAAGAATGCCTTGAAGCAAGAATATGAGAATTCGACATTGACTGTGTTCTAGATGAGGAAACACAGGTGAATATCATGATAGGGAGAACTTGGGAAGCTATAGGGAGGTCTTCTATGATTCCTTCATTAGGAGGAATAAGACTATTCAAAGGAAAGTTGATAAACCTATGTGGAAATCTCACCTGGATACTTATGAATGCCAATGGAACTTTGATAGAGGAAGATTTTGAGATTATTAAATTTATTGAGAACAGTGCCCCATTTACCATGCTACTAAGAAAACCTTGGATTTAAAGAGATCAGGCCAGAAGGAAAAAATAAGAGGAATTTTTAGAGCAGAAGAAGCAAGAGTTAAAAGAATTCATGACTAGAAGGATCACACACTTGATTGAAGAACATAAGAACATATCGAAGCTATTTGACACCAGAGACCCGTATATCGAAGTTGCAAGAACACTAGAAGACCCATAGAATATTGAAGTACCTATTCCAGATAAAGAAGAAGGATTACCCTTGAATCTTAGGAAAGAATCTCAACAACGTGAAGTAACTATGCCAAAAGAAGATAAGAATCCGAACGAAAAAAGGCAACCAAGATGAATCTCACTGGGAAGAAGGCTAGAAAGCTAAGTAAGAAGAGAGATAAGATCGACAAGTTGCAGAAGGTTCCAGAGGGAACCTTGCAGAAGGAAAATTTGCAAAATTGGAGCTTCGTTGGGATATCATAACATCGAAACATGGCACTTCGCCATGGCGAAGCAATATAGCCCTTGGAGACATTATAACCGTTAGAACAATGCTCTGAATGGGTAGAAAGGAATTTATGGTCAGACAACTCACCATCAGACCGTTGGAACCTCATCGTAATAGATAGAACAAAGTTAATGAAGGATTATAACCCGTTGTTGAGTTACCTATTTATCCCATCGCGCCATGCATCGAGAACATTTTTTACAACCGAGAGTTTGAGCCCACAGACTAAGTTGATTTTTCACAGTGATCATCATGCTCTTTCTCTCTATCTCATTACTATGTCTAAGTTACCCTCTGAACTCGAGATTGTTAACCCCGAGCGTGTATGTCAAACGAGTTGAGCACTGTAGAGAAAGTTGTTGAAGAAGTTCTGATCGACCTCATGATTGAAAGAGTCATGTCGATGTCTACAGGTGTAGAAGCATCGTCGACGAGAGGACTGCCAGACTCTCTGTCCACTGTCCATGGAGCCACACCATCCTGACCATCAGATGAAAAATGAACCAAGCACAAGGATGATCTAGCGAATGCCAAATTTATCCTGACCATATTACCCGCCTATATACCACCTCTGAGTGGTGAAGTAAATCGAGACTGGATGCCTAGACATTTTGAATACACCTTGGTTACGACATAACTCTTGAAGGGGATACGCACAGTTCGAACATACCAAGATAAGATTGCAGCGTTGAAGTTTAGTGACTTCAACCTCGGATATCACAAATTCTATAACATGATCACCCCACATAAGTACCTGACCAGAAATAAGGGGAAGAACTCGAAGATAATCCCCCTATCATGGACTATGAACCTCGCGCAGTCCACCCTGCTGAATGTCATGAATATTTCCCACTTTGGTAGACACTAGGAAGTCAATTCCTGTGTCAAGTTGCTTCTTTCTTGTTACCATGGAGGCTATTTGTGTCTAAACCACCGTATAATAGTTGATTCGATGATGATCAATCAGATCACAGGGTTTAGTATGCAAGGACCTGATCCACAAGAGTTTTATCCCGGAAAATCCATGGATCACGCTCTAGCACAGAAGATCAAGGACACTTATGGTGATGTCGATAAGGGAGAATGAGGATACAAGGTAGCTTCTATCCAGAGTGGCGTAGTGCACCTCGCATGTCAGTTGATTGCAGGGAAGTTAGTAAGAAATAACTGACCTACCCAAGTCACCGGTTTTGTAGTCGACCTCACATGGAAGTGCGCGGAAGGACTTCAGATGAACTGGGAGAAGTACCTGGTGAACCAGTTGGAACTTGACTGCAGATAAGCACAGGATCAAGGATATGAATTTCATTTCAGCTGGCTCTTGATCCTTATAGATTTTATTTCCTGGAAGATGTCAGAAGGTGCGACCTTCCCAAACATCGAGCCATTTGAACCACTGGCTACAAAGTTCAGTACACTGTGGTATTCAAGCGATATGAATAAACAATGGCAGTCAAATGTTGTTTTTCATACCTACTGCAATCAGCTGAAGATATCCATACAATCTAAGCCTCGCATGACTGTTGGTGCATAAATATGTTCAATATATATCTTTCACTCATTTAAATGTCAATCCGGGATTCGTAATCAAAAGATTCGTTACACTATATGTGCCGAGAACAGGTAACCTAGCTAAGTCTGTTGCATATAGGAAATATTTAATAACATAAAAACTATGTTTCTAAGATTTCTAAATATTTCAAATATCTTTGAACTTAGAAGAGAAAACTGATAATGAAACTTAAACAAACAACCAATCAAAGAGATGATGTCCTAAAGAAACAAGTCTGTTCATTTCAGGCTCATGAATCAAAGAGATGAACTTTAAGAAGATTGTCTCCTATAGCAATCAAAACAACAAATAAAAATTAATTCCAATCACTCTCGAAATCAAAACCAACTCCAGCTTCATGTAATTCAATCAAACCATCACAAGGGGTATTCAGTATAATTGAAAAGACTTTATTACAGAGCATGAAGATGAGATATAAAGTCTTCTGGTCCCTTGATATACTAAATCTACTGCAGTCATAAACTCAAGATATTAGTTCCACACTTCAAATCATTAAATGGCTATCTTCAACATCTAAGAATGGAATGTCTATTCGATCTAACACCTACTTATTCATACCAATCCAAAACAATTGACTGAATGTTGGATTCCAAAAATAAATTAAAGATCAATCACACAGACGCTACTGTAAAATATCCACACAAACACACAGAATGTACACTAGGAGGTTTACCTTAGTTGGGGCAGTGGGCCCTTGCCAAATCAACAAGGAACCTATTAAGAAAGTAACAGACTAAATCTTTTCACTCACATTCAAGGATTGATATAAAAGATATTCTGTATTAATTCAACTGGTAAATTGGATCAACAGTCTTTTACTTCATACATAACAATGATAAGTATTGTCTAGTTCTGACAGTGTACTTTGTTATATTCGCTATTATTACTTAACTATCATCTATACATAATTCCTTATATAAGGTAAGCTGATATTATCAATATCTATGGATAATCATTGAATGGTTTGAGAAATTTTACAATTAATATTTACATCGATTTTTTAGGAATCAACTCCATCCTCATGACATGAAGTGCATGAGCGATGGAGTCTCTTGCAACTTGGAAATTGATTTAGGTGCTTCTATTCGACTATCTTCTCGAAATCTTCACCATCATTATGGTCCAACTGGTGCATTATGGAAATAGAGGTTCTGGTACCGGATTGTACACAGTCACGAGTCTAGTACCGGAAAAGAGTAGGTAGTACCAGAATAGATGTAGAGCAGGTAGTACCGGAATAGCACATGGCTTGGTACCGGATCAAAACTACCTTGGGTACCAGAATGGATTTGGTACCGGATTGCACGGTGTCTGGTAGTGCCAGATAGATTGCTCATAAATCAAACCATTAGGATTATACACAGTAAAACACTTTAATCGAATTAATTTAAGAAAGTTAAACAAACATTCTTTAAATCATCAATTACCTCTTGTGAACATGAGCATAGCTATTAGGTATGTGTTTTGGGAGGGAATAGTCTAGTATAGGCTTATAACAGAGGTCAAAAGGGCTTAGATACAGGGTAAGATAGGTCATTATCTATGTCAAAATAGGGACTCAACATTTCCCCCATGTTGAAGGTGTTGCAAGTCCTCATGCAATGTTATCAAAAAATGATACCCAAAAACTTTCTACACAATTGGACCCTTCTCTGTTATTCCTCAGATTGCAGGATGTTAAAACTAGAAGCTTCACTCTTCAACTCCTTCTTGATCCCCCTAGTGTAATGGATCAATAGTAAGACAATATTAAGTTTGGCAGAGACCTATGCATGCTGTTCTTTCAATTCTACATTCTCTACCTTGATATGCTTGTCCAATATTTTCTATTCTTCAACTTCTTGCTTCAATCTCTCAATTTCTGTTAACAATGTTTGTTCGTTCAGGGACTTGTCTGGGCTAGGTGTGAGTGCTTCCTTAGCTACCATTTCTTGAGCCTTTTTTTCTTTCCTCAGACTCCTTAAAGTCTTCATTATCATTTTTTGTCTGGGCTAGGTGTGAGTGCTTCCTGAGTTACCACCTCTCGAGCTTCTTTTTCTTTCCTCAAATCCCTCAAAGTCTCTGTTACCAACACTTCCGTCTCACTTATTGTTATTAGTCCTTCTGTTTCACTTGTGGTAGCTCCACAACCACTCCCTTTTTCTGGAGAACTCGAAATATCCATGGATTCTCCTTGAGGAGAAGGTATGTTTGGAGTTGTCGCCTGTTTGGCCATACTTTTGGTGGTCCTGTGTATGGGCATCGAGACTTTCTTAGACTTGCTGACAGGGTTAGGAGTTTCTTCAAACAATTTCCTCTTCTTAGATTTGCTTATAGGGGTAGGCCTAGACATCTGTTCCTCCCATGTCGACTTGAATTTTATCTTGCGGCCTTGAGTTGTGAATTCTGGGGTTTGATTCTGCTGGCAAATTCGTATCCCTATCCTGGAAGATTGAGGCATAGGCTCTAGAACTTGTTCCTCTTTCCCTTCTAGTTTCTGTTTATTTTTTCTTGTCACCTTAGCGGTTTCCTTCAGTTCACCAAGTGGTTTTTGGGAAGGCCGAGTAACTTCAGGAATACTTTTCAATTCTTTAGGGGATTTCAGAGGGGGTTTTACAGTTGCCTTTAGTAAAATCTCCTGTTGATCCGTCTCCTCCTTATTTCATTTCTTATTCTGTGATCGTTGGTCTTTAGGGCGTAGGATTGAGCTAGATGCTTTAACTTGTGTAGACTTTTTCTTTCTTTGTAAGTTGAGGTCAGGGCTCTTCTCTATTTGGCTGGTTGGTTCTAATGAAATCTCCACGACTATTTCAGGAACGCTGTCTGATTGACCTCTTGACTCCAAGTCTTATTTTCGTCTTTTACTCTTGTGAACTGAGGTAGGACTTACTCTCTGGGATTGGGTGGCTCTCTTCTTACTCAATGTAGCAGGTTCCCCTACGAAATACCTTTCTGTCACTGATTTCTCAATGGGACGAAATGAGCTGGGCATATCAGTGCCTTCTTTACCTCCTGATGTCACCTTTCTATCTTGCTTTGTATTTCTGCTTGAACCCTCATTGTGTGTCCCTGCCTCCTGTGTCTCAACAGATTTAGATTTTTCTTGAGAAAAAATCTGTTGGATTAATTGCTTCCAACTACCACCTTGTATTTTTAAAGCATGAACAACCAAAAGTTTGATTAAACCATGATGATGAAGGCTAGTTTCAGGTTTCTTGGAAACTGACCTTACGCCTCTCGCCATTTTCTTTAAACTCATCCATAGAAAGTGGGGAAAATTAATCTATGGTCCTCCCTCGAAATGTTATGAAAGATTTAAATGATAAATGAAGGTCATTGCATACCTTCCCTCATAGGTGAGGAATTTATGCAGATTTATAAGCATTGTCCAATATTCCTCTTGGATGTAGTTTTGAGCGACACCCTTGGTCCAACCTAGGTGTTGATGTTATGTTTTGAGGAATTTTTTACAGAGATTTTTGTCAACGATCACTCTCTTGAAGTATTTTTCTCCAGCCATCGGGAGACCCGTATCTTCTGCTATAGTGGCTTCTGTAATTGTTAACTTCATGTCCCCAAAACTGCAAGTTTTCTCCATCATATGTCTGTGCAAAGATGAGAGAAATTCCCTCATGATGACCTTTAAACTTTTCCAAGAATGGCACCCACCCTGCCTGTTCATATTTTTTCTTGCAAGCCTGATATTCTGCTGTTTCTATGTATATTTGAAATATGGGCTCATGCATGTCGACCCCCATGCTATCTTAAAAAATTCTCTCGGGTGGATGAAGCATGGACAGAGGGTCGAGGGTTGAGTGCCGAATAAATGTAGGGTACGATAGAGTATCAGATGGAAAAAATATGCAAGGGATATGAAGGCATAGGGTGTCTATAGATGGTGTGACAACAACGGTAAATAACGCTCATCTGGATGGTAGAACCATCCATAAGAGCGTTTATGAATGGAAGTGTAGATTAAAATGGTCACGTTGATAATCATGATGATATGGTGAGGTAGGTCGGATCCACTAACTGTTTACAGATTTGTGGGAAGCTTGGTGTCAGACGATATTCACAGAAGGATGTGGTGGTTATGATTGGGACTCATGTATATGAAATTGGCTAGGATCATTACTTGATATGCCGTGATTCATGGTTCATGTCGTTTCATATAGTACGACAATGAATCATAAGTTTATGGGGTTTATTTACCGGATAGACAGAGGGAGTATGAGTTTGATCCGGTAAAAGACATCATGACCTTGCACTCTTGATATTTCGTAGGACATTTTCTCTTTACGGAAGTGTGGTCAAGGATTTTACAAAGATTCGTGACAAAACAGGGGTATGTCATGATCCAAGAGAAATCATATGTTCTAAATGCATATTTAGTCTAATTTCTTTAAATAACATGAAAAAAAGTGTTGAATCTGTATGTCCTAGCACTAATAATTGGACAATGACTTGGAAACATGTTGAAAGTTACCTATCATATTCTTACTAGTACTGGATTGTCTAAGTACCAGATCACCTATGCGCAGATTTTATAATTAGTACCAGATCGTCTAAGTACCGGATTACTTGAGTGCTGGTTTTTCTGAATACCGGATCACCTGTGTGTAGAATTTGTAATTAGTACCGGAATAACGTAGGGTCCCTTATTTTATATCGGATAGGATCCAGTACCGGATAAGCACAATGAGATGATTTGGTGTAGGGGTGGCCCTTGGTACTGGATGACATAGAGGTGATCATTGGTGTCAGATAAGAACATAGATGAACATTTTTTTCTGGTGCTTGAAAAATCTTTGACACGGATTCTGGTGGCAGTGATTTGTAGGAATAACTGGTGTTCTGTGATCAAATTTGACTGAAAAAAACCATGTAGTTACCAAATTTTGTAGAGGAATGATGAAAGAAATATTTGTAATAGGAGGGTATTCTATAATGACCAGTTACTAAGATGACATAACCTCTTTTATTTTGAAACTAAGGTGATCACGCTTCTGCTGGCATTTCCTCTTTTATTTCAATAACAATAATAATCCTAACTACTACTTTTTCTGTGGATTTTTATTGAGCCCAGATTAGTTAATGCTCGCCGGTATTTTCAATTTTACAGAGTCTGAAAAATTTAAAGGAAACTCTCTATACTGTCTCGTGGATTTTTATCGAGCCCAGACCAATTCCTGCTTGCCGTTATTTTCAATTTTAAAGAGTCTGAAAAACTTAAAGAAGACTCTCTATACTGTCCCGCAGATTTTTATCGAGCCCGGGCTAGTTCCTTCTCACCGATATTTTCAATTTTAAAGAGTCTGAAAAACTTAAAGAAGAATCTCTCTGGTATCTGTCCTCCTTATTTGTTTATCTACATGGGAACACCACCAATTTTTTTTGTTCTTTTGCTTTTGTTAGTTATATCAAAAATAAAGAAAAACTCCATCTCATGACACACCTATGTACACAAAATGAATTTATACAATTGAACTTACTATTGTAGGTTAGCAGGAGGAGAAACCCTCTTGCTTATCAGTTGCATTTCGGAAGTCTGAAGAACATTTTTGACAAAATCCTCCTTTGACAGAGGTTTGTGATAAACCTTCAGTTGATGCCCATTTACAACAAGGGGAGTCTGATTTTCATTAATGGTCTTTATCCTTACTGAACCATTGTCATAAACCGTATCTACCTCACAGGGTCCCATCCATATAGTAAACAATTTACCTTTAAAATTTTTGAATCTGCTATCATATAGGAGGGCCCAATCACCTAGCTGGAAGGAATTCTTTTTAATGTACTTGTCATGCCACTTGGTCCTTTGCTCTTGTATCAGGGTGGTTCTTTGTAGAGCATCATGTCTTATCTCATCAAGCTCATTTAGTTGTAATAGCCTCTGTTTTTGAGCTTCGTTCACGTCCATTCCTAATTGCATGGCTGTTTTGAAGGTCTTTACCTGAAACTCTATGGGCAGTAGTACTTGTTTCCCATACACCAACTCATAAGGTGTATGGCCTATTGTATTTCTCCAAGTTGTCCTATAGGCCCACAAGGCCTTGAGAAACCTATCATCCCAGTCTTTGTGATGCAGCTGAACAATCTTAGTGAGGATGGCCTCTATCACTTTGTTGGTCGATTCCACTTGTCCATTGGCTTGGGGGTGATAGGGCGAAGACTTTCTGTGTTTGATCTTGTATTTTTCAGTAAGAGCCTTGACCAAAGTTTAGGTGAATTGTGTCCCTTGGTCAGTGACTATTTCTCGAGGTACCCCGAAACGAGTGAAAATTTCCTCAAAGAGAAAGTCTACAACAGATTGTTCATTGGATGAATACAAAGCCTTGGCTTCTACCCATTTTGTTACATAGTCTGTGCAAACTAATATGTATTTTTTTCTACAAGACATGGGATTGATAGGTCCTACAAAATATAAGGCCCATTTTTCAAAGGGTTCGATTACTACTTGGGCTTGGAGTGGCATTTCGTCAATTGCTGTAGGTTTTCCCATTCTTTGGCAATCATCACAGCTGGCCACATATTTCTTTTCATCCTTGAAGATGTTTGGCCAATAATAGCCAGACTGTAGGATTTTGTAAGCTATCCTTTTGTCAACAAAATGGACTCCACATGGGCCATCATGGCAAGCTTTGAAGATATCCTGCATTTCATCTTCCCAGACACATCTTCTGATTACCAAATCAGGTCCAGTTTGTTATAGGGTATCCTCATGACACATATAATTGGCGCTTAGCTGAATAATTCTTTGTTTCTCTTTGGATGTTATACTTTGAGGTAGCTTGTCAGTTACCAGATAGTTAGCCACGTTTGCATACCAAGGGGTGAAAGTAGAAATGGCAAATAAATTTTCATCCAGAAAATCATCATCTACTGGAGTACTATCACCTGCATGAATAAGTCTAGACAAGAAATCAACAACCAAGTTGTCTCTCCCAGGCCTATCTATGATAATGATATTGAATTCTTGTAGTAACAACAACCATCTAGTCACTCTAGCATTTGTAACAGGTTTGTTCATTAGAAATCTGATAGCTGAGTGGTAAGTGTTCACAAAAACTTCATATCCTATTATCTAGTGTCTAAACTTGTTGATGGCATGTACTACTGATAAAAATTCTTTTTCCGTGACAGTATAGTTTTCTTCAGTAGGTGAAAGGTTCTTGCTAACAAAGTATATAGCATAAGGAATCTGTCCTTCCCTTTGTCCTAATACAATGCCCAAAGTGGTATCTGAGGCATCTGTGCAAATATGGAAAGGAAGAGACTAGTTTGGACCTCTCAAAGCAGGGGCACTTGAAAGTTTTGTTTTTAAGACTTCAAAGGAGATTTGGCATTGCTCATCCCAATAGAATTTAACATCTTTGGTTAGCAGTTTGAAAAGTGGGGTAGCTAGGTTTGCAAAATTTTGAATAAACCTCCTATAGTAGGCGACATGCCCTAAGAAACTTCTGATTTCCTTTTGTGAGCTAGGGATATTGATTTGGGAAATAATGTCGATCTTGGCAGGGTCCACTCTTATTCTTGTACCGGAGATGTGGTGACCTAGAAAAATTCCTTCCGTAAGAAGCATTCTTGATTTTTCGTGACTGAGTGAGAGGTTGGTTTCTTTACACCTAACCAATACCTTTTTCAAATTATCCAATGCCTATTGGAAATCATCCCCATAAACTGTGAAGTCATCCATGTAGACTTCCACACAATCGTTGGTTAAATCAGAGAAAATAGCCAAGACAACCCTTTGAAAGGTAGCAGGGGCATTACATAACCCAAAGGGGAGAATCCTATAGGCATAGGTTCCCTAAGGACAGGTGAATGTGGTCTTATCCTGATCTTTTGGTGAAATTTGTATTTGGTTGTAACCACTAAACCCATCCAGGAAAGAAAAATACCTCTTCCCAGATAAAGTGTCTAAGACCTGATCTATGAAAGGCAAAGGGAGGTAGTCCCTATAGGTGGCCTTGTTTAATTCTTGAAATTCCACACAAATCCTCCATTTCCCATTTTTCTTTGGTACAATAACTAATGGGGAGACCCACTTGCTATCTGATATAGGGTAAATGAAATTGGCTTGTAGGAGTTTTT